>JBBYHK010000005.1:11501144-11523037 GCA_038382065.1 Adansonia grandidieri
AATAGAATTAATGGCTTCATGTTAGAAAATATAGGGAATGAAAATAAAATTACAGCGAGGACTGAAACAATGAGTTCTAAAATCATCATTTCGAGATTTTGTTAGTCTCAGGAAAATTGGAATCTGAGGAGAGAAAATACCTTCTGGTATTTGATAATCTGATCTTTGAGTTTCTCGTGATGGGAAAGTTGCTGGAAATGATGACGAAATCAGAAAAATTTTCCACTATCATGAGTTCAGAGCATGGTTCTATCTTCTATACTTGACTCGATGAATCTAACTCTGAATGCTTCATTTGTTGCATCGGAAATGTGGAGAATGAGGAGAAATAGTTATCTGAGTAAGAAACACGAATTGTTCATTTCAAATGTAGTGTTTTTTTTTTTTGGATTTTTGGGAGCTTTCAAACAGGAAAAGAATGTTAAAATCCTGGAATTTTGACTTTCTTTCTTATTCTGGTTCAAGTTAAAATGAAAAGGACCTTTGTTTAATTGTGTCTGATTAAGGTTTCGTCTGTCCTTTACTCTCTTTGGTTGTGAGAAAATGTATTAGAATAGCATGAAGTTACGAATTTATTGGGTTCTATGATAAGTTCAAGGGAATGGAGAACAAAAAGCTCTGCTAAATATTTGTCCAGTAGTAATGTCTGGTTTATCTCTCTGTTCTAGTGTAATGATTGAGGAAGTTTTACTATAAGCAAAGAAACCAATGCGTTTTCATTCAAATGTTTGCTTGTGGAGATTAAATGATTAATTCAGCCAATGTGGTTTACATCAGCAATTCTTTTAATGCTCTGTTTATGTGCTGCTTAGTTAAATTAAAATATGAAATCAAGATATTGAACTCCAGATGTCTATTAATATTTTAGATGAAAGAAATTGAGCTAAACAGAGAATTTGTCTCAGTCAATTTTCATTGCTTTAATAAGTAAACTGATTGGAGAATAAGAAATTGGCTCAATATTCTTCTTCCACCTAGGAATCAGTCATTAATGGGGATTCATTGTCTTCACCAGAGTATTGTTTTTTGGAGATATATGCTGGAGAGTAAGGAACAGCTTATATGGAAATTTTGGCCAACAAAATGTAGGAATAAATGATAATTAAAATATGTAGTGGTGCTACGAGATTTAACTGTGATTTTTGTTCATCAATTATATTATAATAAGAGTAATAATCAAATATTATCCCCAAGTGGGCCATCTTGTTTTGCATGTCTTGGTTGGAGGCATGGGGTAATATGAAATCCACAATATTCACTCTAATTATCCATATTTCCATTGTTTGAGGATGATATATATGTTAAGATTGATTATTTATTGATATTACTGATATGAGTTAGTATTATGCTGATATTAAATGAATTTACAATATCCTTGATATCGTCTATAAATTATAGTAATATATTCATTCATACATTTCTATGTAATTTAAAAACCTTGGCTTAATGTATATTCATGCGTGGTGTTAATGTTTGATATTAGTATTCAAATCCTTGGTTGGAGGTTTATTTAATCAAATGTCAAAAATTTTTTCTTTAATTTCTTTTCACTGAATGAAGCTTCAGTTGGTATGCATATCTGCTTATTTGAAAAAGGAAATTTATTAATAATATAGATTCTTGCATTTGATTTTCATTGACTTTTGGTTCATCAACTCTATTTATTCAGAGAAACTTAGATCAATTAGAAGCACTATTGAAGAAGCTCAAGGCAAAACCTTAAGAACTGAAGCTCCTCAATCTATTGCTGCCACAAGGTAATTCTAAAATTTTAATTATTTTACTGCTTGTTGTGATTCTTGTATTCACTGTCAGTTAAACAGTCAGAATGTTAGCTAGGAAAGTAAGAGGAAGTTGTTAGCTTGGAACCTTCTATTAGGTTGCAAACTTGGGTTTTAAGTAACAATCTGAAGGTTTATCTTTTGTTTAGTTCTCCAGCTTACTTGTTTACCAAGTGAAATGTATTTCATTTTAAAGTTACTTGCACGTGAGGGCATCAATGCTGAGCAGCTTACATGCGATCTGAAGTCTTTTGAATTGAAAATAAATCTCGTACTTTCCACTTTATGATTTATGGTGCTTCAGACTCAAACCATTCAAATATTTCGTAATTTTTTTTTTTTTTTACTTATTTTATAGACGACTATATTAGTGTGAATAAAGTAATGAGATAAAGCATTTAATTATTTAAACTACTTTCACATTTGAATATTCTTTTGCATGCAAAATGGATACTTCTTCAAACCTATTACCTTATAGGGTGAAATTCCTGCAGGGCTTTGGGGTTCTGACCCCAGTTCCTGATTTCTTGCCATCCCCTTAAATCTACTAACTGCAAAAAAGATTCTTCTTTTCTCACGAAGTCAAATCAGTGTTGGATAGTATTTCTTATTCTTGTAACTTGTTAAGCCTTACTCTAGTTATTGTTTATATGCATTGCTGCATAATGAGTGATTGTTGAAATTTGACTGTTAAGCTCAGTGTGAGTAAAATAATGAGATAAAGCGTGGATGTAGTTAAACTGTTGCATATTTTGATGTTCTTTTTCATGCAAAATGGGTACTTTCTTCAAACCTATTCCCCTGAGACTGAAATTCCTGCAGGACTGGGGCTTTAACCCCAGTTCCTTGCTTCCTACCATTTCCTGGGGTTTATTCCCCTTTAATCTATTCTATATACGAACTGAAGAAGCTGTATTTCTCTTCTTACAAGGTCGCATCAGGTTTTGATATTTCTTGTTCTTGGTAACTTGTTTAGGCCCTACTGTTGTTATTT
Source organism: Adansonia grandidieri (assembly GCA_038382065.1). Taxonomy (NCBI): domain Eukaryota; kingdom Viridiplantae; phylum Streptophyta; class Magnoliopsida; order Malvales; family Malvaceae; genus Adansonia; species Adansonia grandidieri. The sequence continues at coordinate 11,503,920 of JBBYHK010000005.1, forward strand.
TTATATGCCTTGCTGCATAGTGAGTGAATTATTGCAGTTTCGCTGTTCAGTGTGAATAAAATATTTAGACAATAGTGGAATTAGTTAAAATGCCTACACATTTGAGTTTTTTTTTTTTGGTGCATGCAAAATGGATACTTTTTAAAATATATTCCCTTAGGGTGTGGAATTCCTGCGGGACTGGGGTTTTAATACTTTCCTTGTTCCATTTCTAGTGGTTTACTTCCCTTTGATAAAGTAACTTAAAGAAAAGGTTACTTCTTTTCTTACAAAGTCAGGCGTTTGATAATATTTCTTGTTCTTGTAACTTGTTTAGGCCCTCATTATTTATATGGTTCTTTTATGTTTAGAGTTGATTTTATGGGACAGTGGTTACTTGTGCTTGATGAAGGAAGCTTGATTTTCTGAATTATTAGAATTAGATTTATTGAAGAAGCTATTGTGAACCAGGTTATGAAGCGGCTTGAGTTGAGTTTTGGTGGGTGAAATTACGGAAGATCTGCTGTTATTTCTTTTTTCCCTGTTACAAAGATCAGGATGCTCAGTCGGATAATTTTTTTTTTCTTTTTCATATGATCATCATATAAGAGCTTTGAGTAGGGTGTCATGAATATTGCTAGTTTGAGCAAGTCTTTTTTCACTTTTGAGTGTACTATTATACTGACATTGTTTATCTTTTAATGAATTAAGCCCCTACTCAAAGCAGACTTCTGCTGCTTGATTTTAAGGTGATCGATAAATAATTTTTTGTTCAATGTTTTATCTCAGGTTCATGAAATGGCAATGGTTCAGCCATCCAAGAAACTCAGAAGGATAACCTCAGAAGTTTTAATGATTATATGATGAAAGTGTTCGAGGTTAGTATCATCCCCTTTTGAGTGTAATGGAAGATTATTTGCTGCAGTATTTTTCTCTTATTGGATTTATATATTTTATATTGTTCGTATAAGTTGCCATCTATAGTTTTGTAACTCTTAAGACAGTTTTAACTGTGGTTTTCTTGCTAATTGAGTAGTTCTGTAGAACCAAAAGACATGATAACATTTTTTGATACGTTGAACATAATCATTAACAAATCGATGACAACTGCGACAGTCTGTAGATTTTGTGCTCTTACAGGATTGATTGGTGGAGTCTAATGCCTTGCAGTAAGACTGGCAAAAGGAGAAACGAGACTTCTTACAGAACTTGAGCGGGATTTCAAAATTGCCTAAGACTAACATGATTGATAAAAGTATTAGTGGTCCTCATTAAGGTCAAATAGTTTCCGTGGCTTCTAGTTCTCAGGTTTCATCTGGTCCTTCTGGCATTGGGCTTGTACCTTTAGCTAACAAGCCAGTTGTTGAGAAAAAAGTGTCAATGTTGAGAAAAAAGTCAGTGTATGCTGAAGTTGTTAGAAATCTGAGCAATGCAAGACAACAAGGCTTGCCAAAGTAAGGATGGTAGTCTTTCCTTTCAATTTATAAAAATGGTTGCCATTTTCCAAAATCATTAGCACTGGAATGTCCCCTTAGAATTTGTTTATTTGTTTCTTTAATGGTAACATGCAATATCTGTGTGTGCATGCACATCTTATGTGGTTATTACAAATTCCAGTCAAGTATTGTCCATCTTTCTCATTTTTGTTTGAAACCTTTCCTGCAGTGGGTGATTTTGATCTGATTTCTTTTAACTCAATCCTTTGTTTTTTATTTTTTTATTATTATTTACTTATGACTGTTAATTGTACATAATTGTTTTAGCCTGCCACTGCTTTTAAGGCTGCTTATGAGAATTTGGGCACTGAGGCATCTGGTGGCAAATCAGTTAACATGCAGAAAATATGGCATCTTATCCAGGCATGATAAAGAGTTTGGGTACATACTGTTGTTATTCGTGTTTCTTGCTGTCAGATAAGCTATTGTTGATAAACTAAATATTTTTTCAGTCATTAATAGCTGAGGATTTAACAATGCAACGGAGTGTCTCAAGAAAGATGTCACTAGTAATTGGGGCAAGGCGTCACTTGGAATGGGGACATGAGAAGTACATTACATATACAATACAAAACCATCCTGCGCAAGTAAGAATCTTCTCTAGCATTTTACTGTTCTTCTCTTAATGACAAATGCAGAAATCATTCTTGCTTGTAATAGTTTGGGCTAGGAACTTTTCTGTTCAATGATTCTGCTGTTTTTTCCTGTGTTCATTGTTACTTCTTCTGATGGCTTGCGTCCAACGATGAAGTGGGTAGTCTTCCATGTTGCTATATTTCGTCTCAATTGCAAAACTGGTATTAATTCTCTCAGAGCTGATATTTCATTCTTTGACCTCAATGCAGGCTGCTCTTGGTGGGGCTGTTGGAAATTTGCATAGAGTTCGCGCCTTTCTTCGGGTCTGCTTGTTGCTATTTGGCTTCAAATTGCATGTTCAACTTTGTTGCTTTAATCTTCTCTGTTTAAAAGTTCTTGTTTTCTGTCTGTCTAGTTTCGTTTAAGGGATTATGGAATTCTGGATTTTGATGCAGGTGATGCTAAGAGGCAGCCTCCCATTGATAACACTTGGCAGCAGGTTTTATTTACTTTTACTTATTTTATTTAAAGTCAAATCCCTGATGAAACATCTCTTATAAGATGTAAGATATCTGGTTTTTTAGCTTTTTATTGATTATCTTAATGTTATTTTTAAAATTTCATTATAGTCTAATGTCGAACTACTCATGCAACTTACTGGTTTGAGCCGGTTCTGAGCCTGGATGATAAAATTTTTCAAGTCAGTATCAGGTAGTGTTTGGTTATTTTTCCTGACTATGTCAAGAACAAGTTTTACTTATAATATATTTATTTTGGAATGTGATATCTAGGGTTTTGCAGGTTTTTGAAGTATATATCTTGAATGTACTATCTCTGTACTTAACCTTAACATCTGGAATATATTAGATTTCTGACCTTTAGTCCTTTGAATTAAGCTGCTTGGTGAACCAATTTAGTTAAAATGAACATAGAGCAGGATTTTCAAATATTTCAGTTTCTCTTCCAAATTAGTTTTGCTTTTTCTTTATGAAAGGGACATGTATACTCTTTTTGTTCAAGCCATCTTTTGTATAGTTGAGAGATAAGGTCTAGATGCTTTTACCGTGCCTTGAGGTGTTAATTCTTTGTTTATGTGGTTTTACGAAACAGGGGCTTTGTTCAAAATAACAATTGAGTATAAAGAGGTGATTAAAAGGCTTTCTTTCTCTGATTTCATTTTCCCATCGAAGTTTGATTTATTTGCTATTTTGGGTAAACTCCACATGCACCCTCTGTGATTTGGATGTTTCCCACATAATGCCCCAACGCCTTTTCTTCTCAGTTAGCAAATAAGTTTCATTCCGACATGGGGTTACAATGTTAATTTTCCCTAGGAAAATTACAAAAATATCCTTAGGTAGTAAAATGATGAAAAATATTCTGAAGTGTGGACAAAATAAAGGTCTTTTGGATTGAGGGCATTTTGGTAATTTTGCCTGGTGAAATTAATGGTCTAACTCTAACCTCCCGTGAGAATGAAACTTTGCCATGGGGCTAACTGGGGAAAAAAAGCACAGGGGTGCTATATGTGGGAAACGCCCAACTCAGAGTTGTGTAAGTGGAGCTTACCCTTTTTTTATCCTTGTTTCTCTTCCCAATTGTCTAATTTTCACTAAGAATCCTATCTTTTTGTGCAACAGATTTATTTTTGCTTGAGGACTGGTTATTATGATGAAGCAAGACAAATTGCCTTATCATCCCATGCTTCTCACCAGTTTGTACCGCTGGTATTAATTTTTTCCTGTTTAATTCACTGTGCTTGACAAGCATTACTTAGTACTTCTTTTTTGACAGCTTACAGAATGGATTAACAGTGGAGGCATGGTGCCAGCAGATACTGCAGTTGCTGCTGCAGAAGAGTGAAAAAATGTTCAGAATGGGTGATCGGGTTGGTCGAACTGCATATGACAAGACAAAATTGCTGCTCTATGCTATCATATCCGGTTCTTGCAGGCATATTGACCATCTCCTCAGAGATCTACGATCGCTTTTCAGTACCATAGAGGATTTCCTGTAGTTCATATTGTCAGCAGTATGTGACTCTCCTGGTGGAACCTCGTCTGTTATTCTGAAGGAGGGTTTATTACCATACACTCTTGATGATTTGCAAGCTTACCTAAACAAATTTGAGCCATCATATTACACAAAACAGAAAGGACCCTCTAGGATACCCGTATATATTGCTTTTAAGTATCCAATTGTTATCGGCTATTTCATACTTGTCTAAAGAAGCCGGTGATGAAGAATACAACATTGGTGCTATCCACATAGCAATTGTGCTAGCAGAAAATGGGGTCCTTTCTGAAGGTGCTGGAGCTGGACAAAAACTAGGGGTCATGGATGTTTATGCAGAAGCATCCAGCATTGTTAGGCACTATGGCTCTATGCATCTACAGCTTGGTAACCTTCAAATGGCTCTAGAATATTGTGCAGTAGCTGCCGCTGCTGTAGGTGGTGGACATGTATCATCAACTGGGACAGGTAGTGTTGATCAGCAAAGGCAAAGGAATTTGATGCTGAAGCAGCTTCTTACCGAGCTGGTGTTACGAGATGGTGGGATTTATCTTTTGCTTGGTTCAAGGGGTGCTGGAGAGGAAGGTGAATTGGGACGATTTTTGACCGATCATAAATCAAGACAACCGTTTCTGCTTGAAGCTGCCTGCCAGTGTCAGGATGCTGGGCTGTATGACAAATTAAGTCTCTCTTTGCTTAATCAATGTCCATGCTTTTGGTAATTGGTATCAATTTAAAAGTGCAAACTTTGTTTTTAATTGAGGCTGAAATTTTGGTAAATATTGACAATTCCAAACAATCATTGCCTTCGATACTTGCAGTGTTAATGTTGTATTTTTGTGGGTTACTCATTTGACCTTAGGTTGTTTTTTTTCCTTTTTTTCCTTTTATATAACTTCTTCGTCCTGGATTCAGTCTATAGAAATTCACAAGAGAGTTGGGGCATTTTCAATGGCATTGGATACAATAAATAAGTGCCACTCCGAAGCAATTTGTTCTTTAACACGTGGTAGATTGGATGGAGAGAGCCAAACTGCTGGCCTTATTGAGTCTGGCAATGAGATCTTAGAGATCTTCAGATATTATCCTGAAGTCAGGTTGTCCCAATTCCTTGCATTCACTTATTCTTTATCAAAATTTGGCTGTTCAAATGCTAGGTTAGACATGTTTGATATTGCAATTTCACTGGGATTTTACTTTTATTGTTGTCCTACTTGTGATAAATGCTTGTAGAAATCGTTTAACTTCCTTATTCTTTTTCTTGCCGGAGATCAATTTTGCTAAGACTGAGGCAAGTCAACCCTAAAGAAAGAGATTAAGCTCCAATTATGGGTCTCGAATTGTCTGTATGTTAAAATACTATACGTGCCTTATTTCCTATTTGGTAGAAGTTTTCTTTGTTAATGATTTACCCATTCACTGGTAAATTTGGAAAACATAAAGTATCAAAGTTTGTGGGTGCAGTGCATAAATAGTCGGTGATTTATGTATTCATTATGAACTTGTCTAATAAATTGCCACTGGATATTTCTCTCTGTTTTCCTGTGAGTTGTGATACGTTTCGTGCATTCTTTTTGTTGTTTTCATAATTAAATATATATATTTTATTTTTATACTGTTTTATCTTCGTATTTTCTCCTGACATTATTGCAGCATGGATTTATTGTGCTGCAGTCTCCATGAGAGGGAACATCAACAGACACTATTGCGACAGCTTGAAGCAGTTCCTCAAGTTAGCAAGACTAGGCCAGTATCTTGATGCTCTAAGGGAAATTGACTTCTGTTCCTTCCATTGGATCCATGTGCGCCCGATACTACCTTAGATGTGTTTCAGAATTTATCTCATCATGTCCAAGCTTGTGTGCCGGACCTGCTAAAGGTTGCTCTGACTTGTTTGGAAAATGTGACTGATACAGTTGGATCACTTCGTGCTATGAGAGCAAAGGTATACCGGTTTTTTTAAATAGCAATCTCAGTTAAATGTTTCCATTATCAGAAACGGGTGCTTATTTCTGCTCTTATTCCATGCATGTTGGATTAGTTATTTCAGTTGAAATGATTGGTGAATTCTTGCTTGCTTTGGAATTGCATTTCAAAACAACAAAACCAAAAACCTGACCCTTACAATCCCCGCAGGTTTGAGGGAAGATAAAACTAGTATAGCATCAGCATCCTTGGTAGTTGATGATAGGGGGTTGTAAGTATAATGGTTGTATGTTGGTGTTTGCAGATTGCAACCCTCCTTGCAAATAACATGCATCAGAATTGGCCCCGCGCTTTATATGAAAAGGTTGCCAGACGCTTATAAAACAAATCCTTGGTGGTGGTTTGAACTGCCCTTCTGACCTAGAAAATCTGGCCGTATGCAATGCATGTCTTGGGTAATTGGTGCTAGTGAAAAGGGTTGGAGGTCGGCACAACTACCTTCGTACCCGTGACCTATAATTGCGTGGATATTAAAAGAGTTGAAATGAATCAGTATAGTTTATTTGTAATCAATTTTCCATTTTAATGAGCTAATATTACGGTCACTTTTAACTGCGGGCTACTTATTTAACCGTGTTGATAATGTCCATTTATGTTCTTATTCCTGTACTGTATTGTATACCTTTTATCGTTTTGAGCTAGAAATTTTTTCAAATTTACAAAAATCAGTGTAAATTAGTTCCAATTTTCTACAATTTAGAATTTCTTATCACGTTGTTTAAAACATTGTGATTTTGGTTAAGTTATTCACATTTTTTACATTTAATTATTTAGGTTGCAAATTATACCAAAAGTACTTACATTTTTCTAATTGCAAGAACATGCCCAACATTTTTAAGGTTCAACTTTTATTACGAGTAAAATTGAGATCAATATCCCAATAACCTTTGGCGTCAGTGAAGTAAAAATCACTAAGCAGGATTTTTTATTTATTTAAAAAAGAGAATAGGTCTTAATGATGTCTTATCGAAGAAAACACGCTTTTTTTTGTTCATTGTAGCAAGCATGCTTAAGTGCATTAATGTCTATCCAATCAATACTATTAATCTATAGATATTATTGTCATGATGACTCTTTGGTTACTTTAACCTGATTTTAAGGTTGGTAAGGTTGGTGTGCTCGGAAATGACACGTTTTTGCAATATGTCCGTATTTGCCATGTATAAAATACAGCATCCATAATTCCATAGGGTTCATCAATAGTATTAGGTGCTTGGTCGTTTTTTTATTATTAAATTATTTTTTAAGTTGTTTTCATAAGGCTTATTTTATCAATTTTCCTTTTCAATTTAAATTTGATATTATTATGAGTTTTAGTGAATTGTTTTGATTTTAGTGTTCTTCGTCTGCTCTTAAGTGCATTACATGAGATAAAATAAGTAGTGCATTTTATTTATAGCGTAAGATCTTTTTAAATTCTTTAAAAGAATTGAGTAATTTGTTAATAATGTTAGAGACTTCTATTTGTTCATCAATATTTATTCTTTCACATCAAACAACTTGTCCAAGCATTCAAAAATCACAGAGGTTACTTTATAACGGACTTGCTTTCACCATTTGAAATTTAAAGCGCTAAAGGCATACTTTTTGGATACCGCTTCTTTAGTGTTATATTTTTGTTGCATTGCCTTTAAAATTTTATTTGCTAAAGAATGAGTTTGATTATAATAATCATACAAATTATCAGAAAGACAATTAAGTAAATAATTTTTGTGGTAGTTGTGATTTTCTCCATTTTTTTCATTTTTTTTCATGCTTAGATTTTTCTTCATCGATCATAGCTTCAATATTCTTATTGGAAGGGCTAAAAGCATACTTTTTGGATACAGCTTCTTCAGTGTCATATTTTGTTGCATTGCTTTCCAATTTTTATTTGCTAAAAAATAAGTTTTATCGTAGTAATTGTAAAAATTGTCGAAAAGACAACTGAGTAAATAATTTTTGAGGTAGCTGTGATATTTCTCTCATTTTTAAAATTTTTTTCATGCCTAAAATTTTGTTCATTGATCATGACTTCAATATTCATAGGATTTTTTCCACCTAAATATAGGGGACACTCAAACAATAAAGATGAGATAAGCCTGGAGTAAGACTCCGGTAACACTCCGATGCTTAAGTCAACAAAAGTATTGTGAATGAAGAATGAAGAAAGGATAAAGTACTCCTAATATCTCATACCTTAGAAGTGTTACTGTTACCTCTATATATAGGCCTTGATGGAAGTTCTACTTTACCCGAAACTCTAGGCGAGTAAAAGATGTGATGGCAATCAAACTTATCTACTAGTGTAGGGATTAAAGTTATTCAACTATTCTCCAATGCTTATCTCCTCATGGAGATCATGTTTAGTGACTAGGCGATGAGGGGATATAAAAATTGCCTCCCAGGGATGTGGACAGTTCTAAAGTGACCGTTCATAAACCAAAATAATAATGTTCATTAGGAAAATGGCAATCTAGAAGTATCAAGTTGCATCAATAATGTCAAGTAGAGACGAGTTTAGCAGGTCGATTATTTTTTTTAGAATTTAAATTTTAAAAGTGACAAGCAAATCAATGCATCAAATAGGGTCGGCTCACTGTGCCAATAAGAAAATGACACATGGCCTTAGCTTGCAAACCGTATGCAACGATTTTTAAAACGGCACAAGTATCCCTACAAATAGCCTTCATGTCATTTTACCCACACACTAGTGAAAATCAAAATTTCAAGCTTTCTTTTCATCTGTGCTTCACCGATCTTTGAGGTTTCTACCATAGTTTTCTGCAAATGTTGTATTTCGTGCACTGCACATTTAGTTGTCTTAGTTTAGGTAAGAGTTTTTCTATTCTTTTATTACAACAAAGTAGGATTTGTAATTTGTTCTGGGTGGGTCGTATAGTCCTACGACAGACTTGATTCTTGTTGAAATCAGTTGGAAAAAAAGGGGAAATTGGAAGTGGGTGGTAGAGAAGTTGTAAGGTAGCTATTTGTGAAACATCAATGAAAATAGTGACCGACCATTTATTGTCGTCGAAGAAGAAATGGATGCCCCAATGAAAGGGGTGAGGTCTAAAGGGCGAAACAAGTACAAAAGGAAGGTAATAATAGAGGGCTGGGTTAAAGTTCTGCCAGATGAGAATAGAGTAATAAAGGTGAGTGAGCACCAACCAGTGCGGCGTAAATAGATACCCGTATGGAGGACGCCTTTGAAGGTGCGATCAACATGGCAACTATGAAAGAGATATTAATAGAATAGGGATTCAACTTTTTGCGATTCAAAATATCAAACCCCATATTTGGGTAACCCATCATGAGAGTCAAAGAAAGCATCGTGCCTTTTTACTTGCACATTTTTAGGAAGGGTTTCATTTTTTTTTTTTGGAACCGTTCTTCTATGATACGCTAAATCGGTATGAAATATCATCAAACTAGCTAAATCCAAATGCATAGGTGATACTGCTAACATATTTTATCATCTGCAAAGAAAAAGGTTGGGTTTAATCCATGGAGGTGACGTGACACTTGTTCTCTTTGAAAAGACAGGATAAGTGCCAGTGTTATTTATAGTCCACCAGCAAGAAGATGACAATCGATATTCCATCCAATGCCTATGTTGCTAATGAGCAATATTTCTTAGTGTGCAAGCGGTCTAATATAGAGTGGGGCTTTCCAGTTAAGTGGAATTCATGCTCGCCTATAAGTAACTTGAACGTCAAGCTTGGTGAATTTAAGCTAGAATAGAATGAATTTTTTTTGTAGTTTTTAGTTTCAATATAGGGACTACCTGACTCCCAGGAAGATCCAGGAGCATTGTTTGGGTGTTAGTCTCACTAATCTACCAGCAAAGATTGTTCGTCCCATTAAACGTAGAAGTCAGAGACGTTTGCTAGCATATAGTAAGATTATTTTTTTTAATCGTAGTCTCTTTTGTATAGTCCTAGTCTACATTTGGATTACCCTAGCATATAGCTGGTACTCCTAGAATGCCCCAGCATATGACTAATAACACTGGGTCGCTTACATATGGAGAGAAAATTTCAAGTTGGTTAAACATAGATCAACACTCAACTTCTATAGAAAAAAAGTGTAGAGACCTCAGAGGGGGCATCTATTATTGTTGTGAAGGGTATATATTAACAACATTTTTCATTAAAAACTTAGTATTCCCTAACTTTAATTTTTTATTTTTTTTCATAGGTATGGATCGTACCACTCGCGCTACGCTGGTCGCCTTCGAAGCTAGTCAAATAGTTACCTCCAAAGCAAAGAGAAAAGGGAAAAAAAAGTAAGAGACAACCAAGGCGAGCAGTTTATGCTAAAAAGGGTTACCTTCGAGCCTCTTGTTGCCTTCTCGACTGAAGCTGAAATTGTTTCCATTAGTGACTCCTCAACCGTAAAAGCTATGACTTTCACAAGTTGTAGAGTAGAGGCTTCTGCTACTAAGATTTATGCTACTCTGACTTCTACAGCCATTTTTCCCCCTAAGCATACTGTGCTTTCAACTAGGGCAAGTGGGTCCACTTTAGGGAGTATTGATTTACATTCGTAGAGGCATAATCCTGAATTGAGTACTAGGATATTAAGTGATGGGGAAGTCGCTTGCAAGTGAGGAAACAAAGTCGTTTGTCCCACATATATGGAGTTCCTAACGACAAAAAACCTAGCCGCCAGAATAGAATCCACTCTAGCTTGAATAATAGAGGTGAATTTTTATTTATTTCATAATAGCTTTTTTGTTTGCGTTCATTTCTAGTTCCTATTCATGCAAGCTCTGCATAGTCAAGTGCCCTCATTTTCCAAATGTGAATATCACTGTTGCGCATGAAAATGTTAGAAAAGAAGCAGTTGTGAACAAGGCTAGGGCAAAAATGCTTAAAACACAGGTCGATGAGTTAACCATAAAGAAGAAAACTTTTGATGAGAGTGCCAGGAATGCTGAAGAAAAAACAACAATGTTAAAAGCTGACTTTAAGGAAATAAAGACGAAGCTTGAGTCAGTGAATGCTGAAATTGGAAAGTTTATAAGGAATTAGAAGAGTCTTAAAAGGCTTATTCAATGCATGATTCTGACTTGATGTCTACCATGGTCAAGATTTTTGAACTTGAAATGCAACTAGCGAGCATAGAATCCCTTATTTAGAGTGAGCTTAATTCTTAAAGGGATACTCTTCTAGACCAAATGCTGGCTTGTGGAGGTGAATATTAAAATAGTGCCCTGTATCGAGTACAACTTTTTTAAGGTCCACTAGACTGAAAAGACATTAGATTCTTGTAGCTCATTGCCCATCTTTCAGATTTTAACATGTTGATGCCCTTTTAACAACAAGTCGAGAAGATGTATGTCAAAGATTCAACATTTATTACTCTTGTTCTAGAGGAGAGAACTGAAAGGGAATGAGGAAATAGACCAACCCGATGAGCAAGTATATCGAGCCCCTTCTAGTTAGGCTGTCTTTACCTTTTTTTGTAACTTTTGTAATTTTCTCTTAAAAATAATAAAATTTTCTTTATAAATGTTGCTTAAATGTTGCTTTGTTCTTTGACTGCAATGTAGGCCTTTGATAGCTTTTTGTTGTTTTAAGTAGATCGTGCAAGGTATTGTTAGCCTATTGTGCCTTAATTAGACCGTTTAAGGTCTTGTCAGCTTGTAATGGCTTTGTGTTACCTCAATTAGATCGTGTGAGCTCTTGTCAGCCTGTAATGGCTTTGTGCTACCTTAATTAGACTGTGTGAGGTCTTGTCGATATATAATGGATTTATGTTTCCTTTGAGTTATGATTTCATTCATTTGAATCGTATAAGGTTTTATTTTGGCTTATGTTAAAGTGTTTAGCTTTTAGTGGCTTAAAGAAACCACGAGTCTATTGTACGACAATTAGACACTTATTTGTAAGAACTTGAAAACTTTATTATATGAATCTTATACATAATATTTTTTGAGGTGGATAGCATTCCATGTGTTGGGTAAATGTTTCCTAGTCATGTCAATTAATTTGTAGGCTCCAAAACCTATCACTTTTGAATTTTGGTAAGGTTTTTCCTAATTTGGGGATAACTTTTTTCTTTCCCTTGTCGGTATGCTCGCTCGCAGTTTCTTAAGACTAGGTCGCCAACTTGAAATTACCTATGCTTCACTCTTTTGTTGCAATATCTTGATAGTTGGTGTCCTCTGATTGCCATACATGTCGTGGCATCTTTTTTACTTTTTTTAGATAGACCAAGGTTTACTTTCAAATGTAGCTCATTAAATACTAAATCAGTAATAGCTATTCGAATGCTATGGACTCTGATATCTACTGAATAACTGCCTCGATACCGTAAACCAGATTGAAAGGTGTAGCTCTAGTTGCTTGACATTTAGTTGTTCTGATCACCTATAATATTCCTAGCATGTTTTCTACCCATACCCTTTTGGATCATCTAATTTCTTCTTAAGTAGATGGAGTATATTTTTATTCATAGTTTCACATGTCCATTGGACTAAGGGTGTGTGACGGAACTTTGTACCAAGTTGAAATGAAATTTTTTGCAAAATATTTTTAATTTCTCAGTAGATAGCTACTTTCCATTATCTGCTATAATATCATTAGGAATCTTAAATCGGCACACGATGAATTTCCAAATAAAACTCTCTATAGTTTGGGCTGTTATTGTAGCCACAGGCTTTGTTTTTACCTATATTGTGAAGTAGTCATATCTAACAACTAAGAATTCTTGTTGTGACGTTGCCGGTGGAATGCAACCTAATATGTCAATGCCCCATACATAGAAATGCTAGGGGTTGAAAATTTGTTTAAGTGCTTCAGCAAGCTGTTTAAGAATTTGGGCAAACCATTGGCACTTGTCACGTCTTTGAACTTAATTGGTGGCATCCTTCCTTATTGTTGGCCAAAAGAATCCTTTCCTAAAGCCTTTTCGTATTAGTGCCCTTTTTCTTAAATGGTTTCCATAAACTCTTTCATGGATTTCTCTTAATACATATTTCGCTTTCTCTGGATCTAGGCACCTGAGTAGGGGATAAGTGAAAGACTTTTTATATAAAAAACCATCAACAATTGCATACCTGGATGTCTTTTTTTCTAACTACCTTTTCTATAATAGGGCTTTTGATGCGATGTTATCTTAGAGAAACACTATTATTTCAGTCATCCAATTCTCTCTGGCGCTAGTGTTTATTTCAAAAACATGTCGATCATAAGCTGGAAATCTAACAGATTGAAGAAGGATTCTTCCTTTACGATCGATCTTCAGACTGTTCACGACTGTAGAAATTACATTAGCTCAACTCTTCTGGTCATAGAGTATTCGCTTGAATGTAATGTGATCAAAGGTTTTAATGAGCTTAGAGACCATTTAATGGTATTTGGCTAGGGTCTGGTCTTTGACTTCATATTCCCTATTGATTTGCTTTGCTACTAACTGGGAATCGGTATAAGCCTCCAAATAGGTGGTGCCTAGGTTTTTAGCCAGCTTAATTCCTACTATTAATGGTTTATATTCTGTGGCATTATTTGAAGCCGCAAATTGGAAGGACAAGGCATAATGCCACTCATGGCTAGTAGGATCAATAAAGAAGATGCCAGCTCTCGATGTTTCCCGTTTAGATGATCCGTGAGCATAAAGTCTCCATAAGTTTTCTCATTTTCATCTTAGGAATTGGGGATTTAACTATTGAGGTTTTCATTGTCATTCCCCAATGATGAAGTTTTTTCAGTGGTGTCTAAGAGTTTAGCGAGTTGTAAGAAAGAGCACTCAACGACAAAGTTAGCCAATGCTTGTGCTTTGATTGTTCTTTTGGGGCTGTAGGTCGACCTAAATTCATTCAATTCTATGCTCTATCGGATCATCCTTCTAGCTGGATTGACTTTTTGTAACATACCTTTTATAGAATGGTCCGTAAGTATAATGATGAGGTATGCTTGAAAATATTATCATAATCTTCTGGCAGCTAAACAAGTGTATAGAATAGCTTTTTGATTTTTTTTATAGTTGACCTTACCTGCTTGAAGTGCCCTGCTGACATAGTAGACTGGTTGTTCAGTTCCACTTTTCTCTATTACTAAGATGGCTGTAACCGTTTCATAGGATGCAGCAAAGTACATAAACAAGCCTATGCCAGGTTAAGGGCTTGCCAATAATGGTGGCACGCATAGATAATGTTTCAGTTCATCAAATGCTCTCTGGCACTCTTCTGTCCACTTATATCCAATAGCTGCCCTAAATAGCTTGAAAAAAAGAAGGCATTTGTCGACTAGCTTTGAAGCAAAATAGTTAAGTGCAACTACTCTTCCTGTCAATCATTGTACATCCTTTGTCAACCTGGGTGGTGCCATTTCCAATGTAGCCTTTATCTTCTTCGGATTTGCTCCTATTCTTTTCGAAGACACCATGAAGCCTAAAAATTTATTAACTGCTACCCTAAATGTATGCTTTGCTAGACTAAACTTCATATCATACCTTTATAGGATCTCAGAGGTTTTCTTTTAGATCAGCAATGTGTTGTTTGATCGACTCACTTTTTATAAGCATACCATCGACATAGACCTCCATGGATTGCCTAATCTAATTTTTAAAGATTTTATTTACCAAGTGCTCATAGGTAGCTCTTGCATTTTTAAGTGCGAAGGGCATAACTTTATAACAGAAGATCTTTTCTTCTGTGATGAAAGACGTTTTGGCTTCATCGAATAGATTTATCCTAATTTAATTGTATCCAGAGAAAGCATCCATAAAGGAAAGAAAATGATGCCCTACTGAGGAGTCGACAAGGCGATCTATTTTTGGTAAAGGGAAACTATCTTTAGGGCAGGCTTTATTAAGGTCAATGAAGTCAACACACATTTTCCACTTTTCGTTTGACTTTTTCATCATTACTACATTAGCCAGCTATTCTGGGTACATTAACGATGGCCAAAAGTTTGTCAGTTTCCTCTCTGACTGCTCGAATCCTTTTTGGAGCAAACTTTCTTTTGCTATACTGGTTTGGCACGTGGGTCAACATTTAACGTATCCATGACCATGTTTGTATCAATGCTAGGCATATCTGTAGCTGACCAGCCGAAAATGTCTGCATGGTGTCGTAGAAAGTTTGTCAGGTTATTCTTGGCCTTTGGTTCTAAAGAGCCTTCAATTATCATGAACAAGCCACAGTCTAATGGGTACAGTGAAATTTTTGCTGTTTCTTCAACTGATTGAGGTTTTGGATGATGAAAGTCATCTCTAAAGTCCAAGCTTTTAAGGGTCAAGGTATGCAAATTAGTTGGCGTTATTGTATTTACTAACAATTTACTCTCTGCCAAAACTTTCATATCTTTGTCAATGGTGCCTTGGTTTTTCATGTTCATTTCTATGGACATTAAGTGGCAACACTAGGTGATTGTTTGGTCAACTTTCATGTACTGCACTCTTATTGAGGTGGGGAATTTAACCATTAGGCAACACACGGTGATGATTAGTTTTGCTTTTTTCATAGCAAGTCGTGCAAGAATAACATTATATGCCAATGGTTGATTGACCACTGAAAAGTCGACCATTATTGTGATTGTGTGTTCTCCATCACCGAGGGTGACTGGTAAGGTGATAAAACCCTTTAGGAGTATAGGTTGGTTGGTGAACTTGTATATTGGTAGCAATGGGCATAGATCACTGCTATTGTATCCTATTTTTTGAAACACACTCTATGGAAGGATCTCTACTACACTACAGTTGTCAATCAAGATTCGACCTACGCGATAGTTTCCCATAATGGCTGACACAATTATTAGGTCATTTTCATTATCAACGACCAATTCATCATCATCCTTGCTGAACGTTACCTTTCAGCTATCTTGTTTGAGCCTTTTCAAGTACGTATCTACTGCCAAAATGGATCGAAAGTGCAATTTTCTTTTGGATTTATTGGTCACCCATTTTTCATTGCCGCTAATAATTACATTGATCATGCTCATGATTGAGCGTTTTCCTGCTGCTTTGTCTTAATGGTGATCAGGCTGTTGAGATGGTTCCTCATTGTCTTTCTTTACAAATTGCTTGAACTCTCCCTTCTGAATCAATGCTTCAATAGTATTTTTTAAACTGATAGATCCTTTCATTGCGTGGCTAATGTCATCGTGGAATTCATAATGTTCATGGGTTCCTAGGGCTTTTATCTGCCTTTATAGGCGGTGGACGTTCCACCAAGTCATCTCGCATAATGGCATATAGAATCCACATCCTGCTAGCATTAAGAGGCATGTAAAATTTATATCTGTTGTATGACAGTGTCTAACCCTTTTTTTTACTTGTTTGTGGTTAGTTCGTTATAGTTCAAGTTTATTGTCCTGATGGCTATTTGTTTTACCTCTTTGAAAAAACCATTCACATTTTTTCGTGTTTTGCCCAAAATGATCTCTTTGCTGTTTTCAATCAAGGCACTCAAATTTTCGATTTACGATTTCAATATCTTCGGCATCAATATACTTTTGTGCTTTCTCATAAAATCAGTACAACTTCACCAATTGGGTGTCCCGTAAAGCATACTTCAAATATTTATGGTGAACCCCTGAAATGAATGCTTGGATGGTCCATTCATCTTTTAGGTCCTAGACCTCCAGCTTAGTCATACTAAAGCATTTGACTTCTCATAGTGTTTCATTAGGTTTTGTTTGACAGTGATCAGGCTGGCTGCCGTTCTAGCTGTGGTTCTGCAATTGCCAAAATAGGCTAAGAACTGTCTACCCAATTGGTCAAAATTTACAATAGATCATTGCTTTAAGGAATACCACTAAGTTTAGGTGAGCCCACAAAGAGTCATTGGGAATACTCTGCACTAAACGGCGTTAAGGACATCTTGGAGATTTTGACATGCCTGAAAGTGATTCAAATGATCTGTTGGGTCTATCATGCCATTATATGTGTCTGGTGAAAACTTACTCTTCTTAGGAATTGCTACTTGGCGGATGACTAAGGATGGTGGATTATGCTCAGCATCTAACCATTCCCAATCATCTTTATTTGGTTGCTTTAAGTTTTTAATCTTTTGTCAGAGGGCTACCATTTGGTCAGCCAGAAAGGATTTTTTGCAAGGCGATTTGTCTTTTCTTGCCTCCTATTTTGGTCACTGTCGAGAATGGAATAAGAACTTTCTTGGATCTTTCACTTTCCCAATTTGTTTGTTGGTTTCTCATGCTTAAACTATGATGCTTGGTGCTTAAGCTAAGGTTTCTAATGTTAGATTGACTAGGCAGCTAGTTCTGGTGATCAATTTATGCTTGTAAAAGCTGGTTAATTTATTGTTGTCGTTGTTGAATAATGGCCTGTTAGGTCGCCAATTCTTGCAAATGTTGTTGCTGGTTAATAGCCTGTTGAGCCATCATTTGATTAGCCAATGCTTGGAATTAGGCAAGATAATGGCCCTACAGGTTGAGCTGAGGTAAAGTAGGCATCACAAGATATTGAGGTAATGGCTTGCTTGCTACAGCTAGATTCACTAACTCTACTATTAATGAGTTGATAGTGTATTTGTTGGGAATGGTTGCTCTAACAATAGTAACACTAGGAGATGATGGGCTTCCTCGAACATGAGTAGTTGGATTTGGTGCAGTAAGCTTTGTTGCGAATATGGCGAGAGGGAGGCTAGAAGATTCTGGAAGTAATTCAATGCCAAGCATTAGATGTAAAAGGTGTTTAAAAATAGGGAAGGGCATACGGGAAGGGGGTGGGACAGGCACTATTGTTACAGTTGTGGAGAGGAGTCTTGTTGTTATAGTAAAGTAAGGTGTTTTATGGTCAAGTAAAGACCTAAGAGGTGCTTGATTTGTTGCAGAGATGATTGGAATGACAAGAGCAGATTCGACTGTTTAAGATGCCATAGTTTTTCCTTGCATTAACAAAGGATTGTTGATATTTCAAATGTGTGAGAGTGTGCCATTCCCATAGATGGCACCAATTATTGATGCAATAATAGAAAAGCTGTGAGGGAGCTTGCAAAACAATAAAGTTAAGAAAACCCTAGAGTAAGACTTCGAGGAAACACTTCAATGTTTAAGTCAATAAATGGGTTGTGAATAAAGAATGAAGAAAGAATGATATAATCCTTATAGCTTGTACTTTAGAAGTGTTGTTGTTACCTCTATATATAGGGCTTGATGGAAGTTCTACTTGATCTGGAACTCTAAGCAGGTAGAGATGTGATAGCAATCAAACTTATCTGCTAGTGTAGAGATTGAAGTTATTCAACTATTCTCCAATGCTTATCTCATCATGGAGTCACATTTAGTGACTAGGCGACGAGGGGATATAACATTAATAATTCATATTATATAGATTTTTAAACATACATTCATGTCATGTTTTAATTACATTATCCATTCTATATTTGTGTAATTGTGTCTAATATTTTCGAGTCTATAATTTTTAATAGTTATAAATGTTTAATCAAATTAACAATCACATAAGTTTAAGTTGAATCTTATTAAATAATAATCACTTATATGGATGAATTGAGGCACGAGATAAACATAACATAAATAATTAAAAATACAATGCAATACATTAAACAACATGAACATGGCATGAATATATAAACGTGCCAAAATCTATATAAAACGAATTATTAATATGTAAAACTTAATATAAATTTATATATTTTGAATACATAGAAAAAATAACACGGACACATACAAAGATAAATTTTTACTCTAAAATGAATCACTTTAACAATTTGTGAAAAATATGTCCTAAATTGATGTATGAAACGAACATAAAATAAATATACATTTTTCTTTAACTTGCATAACTATAACAAAGTATGCAAAATATGATATGAATTGATACACGACATAAACACAGCATGAAAAATAATTAAAATATAACATAAAAAACACATGAATTTGACACAAATACAAGATCGTGTCAAAATGTACACAGTACCAATTATTGACGTGTAAAAATATATAATATTTTGAACACACAAAATAACATGAATACATCATGAACATAAATTTTTTACTAAATTGAATCACTTAGTCTACAGAAATTATGTAAAATATGTTATGAATTGGGATCTGACATAAGCACAATATAAATATACAAATTTTTTTATGACAA
>JBBYHK010000005.1:11552886-11566932 GCA_038382065.1 Adansonia grandidieri
GCAATGAAAACTTGACATTCAAAAAAAATTTAAACTTAGAAGTTTAAAAGTTAGGAAGCAGCAAAACAGAAATTGCAAAAGATAGATATACCTTAGAGAAAATACGAGACTTCTCTCAAACCTAAAAGAAATCCAAGCTTTCTTCCCAAATCCAAGCTTTTTAGAATAACCAAACAATTTTTCTTTTTTTTCTTGTTTATATCTAAATTTTAGGTCGTATGTATAGGACTAGCCAGGGAACAAAGAATTAACGATGAAATCAAAATTTTTAATTCCCTTTCCAAAATTTTGGATTCAAATGCCAAAATTTTAGTTTTCTAGTCAATCCTACAATTTTAGCTATGTCACTCTAATTTTACAAATTTTTGGCCAGTTGGTTTTAATGGTCTTTGACTAATCTTCATCTCAATTCAATTTTGATAGATTTATTCACGAAATTAAAAATTTGCAATTTCAACTTTCTTTTTTTTTTGTAAAATAAAGATAAAATTTTCCAAAGGGATATAGGCTTTCCAAATAATATTTTGGTTTGATCCTCTGCACTTGTACTTGAAAATTGGATATATGGAACCTAAGCCTAAAATCGACTGCCTAAAATGTCCATAAACTTGAAAGTCACCTTAGGTGGCAGAGAGCATACAGTTACAATAATGGTGGACTTCTTGGTTGTCAATCAGCCATTAGCATATAACATCATTCCTAGGCGACTAGTAATGAAGAAGACAAAGCTAATAACTTTCAATATACTGCTTGACTGTGAAATTATTGACTTTAAAAAGAGTGGGGTATTTGAAGGTTAACCAAACAACTGCCTAGCAATGCCATCTCATGTTTATAGAGTTAACAAGGAAAAATAATAGCAGCAATATTAAAAATAGCCTAGAAGCACCAATGTGGAATAAGCTATCGATCAACACCCTAACCAGTCCAACTGCCCTGACACTCAAAAGCTTGGACATTAGGGATGATTTTTATCATCCCAAACCCTAGCCAACTAAAGAAACTATGAAGATATCTTTTACCCGTTAGACTCGGACTTGTTTACAAAGTGTGCAATTCACTAGGACCAAAAGAGAAGAATAACTTGACAAGCTTCTTACAACAAAATGCAGACATCTTTACCTAGTCGAGCACAAACATGCTAGGAATCGATACCAATGTGATAATGCATACATTGAGTGTCGATCCAAATGTAAAGCTGGTAAAATAAAAGAAATGAAAGTTTACCCCAAAAAAATTTAAACAATGAGAGAGTAGACTGACATGCTTCTAATAGTCGAGCACAAAAGAGAGGTAATATACCCTAAATGGTTAGCAAACGTTATAATGGTGAAAAAGGTAAATGGCAATGGAGAATGCATGTTGATTTCACCTATCTAAATAATGCATGTCCCACGTATAGTTACCTACTGGCAACGATAAATCACATGGTTGACAGCTCAGCTGAGCATCAATTTTTTTCTTTCATGGATGTTTTCTTAGGATACAATCAAATCCGATGGATTCATAAGACTAGGATAAAGTTGTATTCATCATCGAGGAAGGTATTTTTTGTTACAAGGTCATGCCCTTTAAATTGAAAAATGCAAGGGCCACTTATCAACGATGGTGAATAGGATCTTCAAAGGTCAGATTAGGCAATCCATAAAAGTATATGTAGATAACATGCTTATAAAAAGTACATCAATTAAATAACACGTCATGATCTTAAGAAAACCTTTCAGATCTTACGAAGATACAATATAAAGTTAAAATCTTCAAAGTGTAGTTTGGAGTGGCGACTAGAAATTTTCTAGGTTTGATAGTGTCCTCACAAGAGATTGAGGCAATCCTAGAAATAACACCACCTAGACTGATGAAAGAAGTGCAATAGTGATAGGAAGAGTAATAGCACTTAACCGTTTATCTCAAAGCTAGCTGAGAAGTGCTTACCTTTATTCAAGCTGCTTAGAATGGCTATCAAGTATAAATGGACAGACGAATGTCGATGAGCATTCGAGAAGTTAAAGAACTATCTTTGCTCACCACCATTATTAGTGAGTCTTGAATATGGTAAGCATCTATTCATGTATCTTGCCCCATTCGACGAAAGTGTTACCACTATTCTAGTCAAAGATGATAATAGGATACAAAGACAGGTCTATTATATTAGCAGGGCACTCCAAGCAGGGGAGACACGCTAGACCAAAAATTAAGAAATTAGTCTACGAATTGTCATAGCTGCAAGGAAACTATGCTAATATTTCCAAGCACACCCTATCACAATGCTCATGGATTAATTTTTAAAACATATGTTGCAAAAAGTTGATTCAACCAATAAAAATTCGATGAAGCATTGAACTGAAGGAGTTTAGGCTAACTTACAGCCCTAGAAGAGTAATCAAGGCATAAGCACTAGCTAACTTTGTCGCAAAATGCTCATTCTCAACATCTAGTAGATCAGTGCCAGTTGTCGAACTACCATCATTAGGAAAGGATAATAAGAATCTCAGTAAAAAAAAACCTTGTTTGCCAAAGTACAAGAAGTGACGATAGTAAAATTTTTAGACTCTATGCAAATGGGTTGTCAAAAAAAAATAAGGGTTGACATTCTCTTAATTGATCTTGACGGCCAAGAATGGCAATATGCCCAATCTTTGAATTTACAACCTTAAACAACACCACAAAATGTGAAGCACTGATAGCAGGAATAGAGTAGGCAAAAACCCTTAGAATTACCCATTTAAAGATAAAAACCAATTTTTTGTCTGTGGCAAATCAAATTAATGGAGAATATGAAGTAAAAAATCAGATGCTAGCTAAGTATCATAAAGTAATCTCTAAGCTCACCCAGGCCTTTGACTAGATTATTTTCGAACAAATTCCTTATGAACAAAATAGTGAAACGGACTCAATTTAAAAAATGGCAAGCAACTTAGAGATCACTAACAAAGAAAAGATTTTGCTCGAATAATAGCATGTTCATGAGGTAACTACAAACACTAGTGAAAACTAGATGGTGCCAATAATAGCATTTCTACAAGACAATGTCATAGATGATCCATTACAGAAAAGGTGGTTAGAAAAAAAGGCTACTAGTTATGTGATTGTTAATGGTGTTCTATATAAAAATCCTTCATTTGCCCTTTATTCAGGTGTCTAAACCCAAATGAAGCAGATTATGTTTTAAAAGATATCCATGACAACCATTTAAGGGGCAAATCGTTAGCATAAAAAGCCTTAAAACAAGGATTTTCTAGCCAACTATGGTCAGAAGATGCAACAAGTGCCAATGATTCACCAAGATAACCAATAGCCTATAGAAACGCTAAAGCAAATTTTTAGCCCATAGCCTTTCTACGTATGGGGCATTGTTATACTAGGCCATTTCCTGCCAACAAAGTCTCAATGAAAGTTCTTGGTTGTAGGCTGTGACTACTTTACAAAATGGGTAGAAACGGAACCTATGGCCATAATAACAGCTAGAGCTATGGAAAGCTCATTTGAAAGTTAATTAGCTAGTAATTTAGAATACAAAACATAATTGTAGCAAACAATGCGAAGCAATTGCTAGCTGATAAATTAAAGAGTTTTTATGAAAGTTCAACATTAGCCTTTTGCATAGCTTAGTCGCCTATCTTTAGTCTAATGGACAAGTTGAGTCTGTGAATAAAAATATGTTCCAACTGCTACTAAAGAAATTAAATGATGCTAAGGGAGCATGGGTAAATGAAACGCCAAGAGTACTATGGGCAATCAAAATGATCGAATGCCAAGCAACCAAAAGTACACCTTTTAAACTGCTCTATGAACAGAAGCAGTAATCGCAATAGAAATCGATATTCATAGCACTCAGAATGCCAATGTCAACTATGACTTTAATAACTCACATTTGAAAGCGAACCTAGACCAACACAATCAGACAAGAGTCTTAAGTACTACAACAAAATGTTAAAGCACAGGCAATTTTAGGTGGGCGATTTCGTATTTAAAAGCTAAGAAGCAAGTAGACCAATGAGTAAAGGATAACATTGTCTCCAAAGTGAGAAAGTCCTTATCAGATCACCAAAGTTATAGGATCTGAAGCCTACAAAGTAACGGACATGATAGGAAAACATGTACCCAACACTCGGACCACGATACACTTGAAGAAATATTATTTGTAAACTTAAAGTTCATTTGATTCAATTAATAATAAAACCGTGTTAGTGGACTTTTCTTGAAACATCTCTAAAGAAAGTGACTAAATGCTTATAAGCCTTAAAAGAAGGCCAAACAAGACCTCAAAAGGTCCACTTAAGCTATCAAAAAATTGCAAGCCACCAAAGGCTCGTCTCATAATTAAATGATGAATCATTAAAAGGTGAGAATCCAAAAAGTACCTATGATTTGCGAAAGAAAAAAAAACATAAAATTCATTTACTCAAACAAAATTACAACTAGTTCAAAAGAAAGGTCAAATATAAAATCAGTATGTAGAACAGACATCCTTGATTGTTTGGTCAATTTGTTCACCTTCCTATTCTCTTAAACCATCTTTATAATTAGTAGTCTTCTTAGCATGAGCAAGGGTAATGAATGTAACATCTTTAGAGCACATTTTTTTGACCTCCTATTAAGTTGGCATCAACACATTAAATCCTCGGTGAGGGGTGACAAGCTGGAAAAAAAAAAAAAAAACCTAATATCCTTTAATCCACAAGGCCTTGCAAGAGCTGCATGTTGTACAATGCACTTTACCTATACTCACAATTGCAGGCCAACATCTAGTCCAAGAAAGCCTTTCTATGGGAATTAAGCTTCTTTTGCATATGAGATTCGACCCTTGCTACTTGTATCTCTAGTTTAGATATTTTGGCCTTTTTTGCTATTAACTCAAAGTCTTGGGTGTTGTAAGCCTTCTTAGACTTTTCTAGCTCTCTCGATAGCTTTTGCTGACTTGAGCTCACTCTTCATCCTTTCAGAGTTAACTTTCAGCTTCAATACTTTTTTTAAGCTTTTAAATCAAAGTCACCAGAAACCTGCTTCTAAAGGGTGAGCTCGTCAACCTGCGCCTAGAGTCCTTATATTTTGGCCCTATTCGCGACAGCTTCTTTCCATATAATTTCATGCTTGGCAATAACTTGACATTTGGCAATTCAGAGCCATTTGGCAATTCAGAGCCTATGAACAAAACTTTCACTGTAATTCATTAAAAATGACAATAAATGAAATTACAAAAAAAGGAGAGTGCAAGCTATCTCAATACTAGATTCCAAATTGGTGGTGGGATTCCTCGTCACCAAAAATTTCATGTCTGCATAAGAGCCAATCTTGTCATTCAATATACCTTTATTTAATGTTGGATTATTCCTTTATGGATGCAAATCAATAATCCCTAAGCTGGGTCCACCTACCTCATTCAACGATAAAGAAGGCTTAAGGGGAAGACCATAGACGATGATGAAACGGCAGGTGCTAGAGACTTTGCCTGACTAGTAGAAATAACCATGGTATCTATAGGAAAAGGATGGCTAGGAATGACAACCTCAATCTTAGTCGAACTTGCTTTCAAACTACTGGTCAAAAGTAACTTAAATGTAAACCTCTTCAATGCTAAAAGGTCACATTGGCTATCTCTAACTTTGGTTTCCCTTTAGCCTTGCTTTTTAGGCCAACAACTTGTTTGTCTTTGTGTTTATCGAGGGCAACATAGGTAGCAGCATCCATTCTTACAAAAAAATAGTCATAATTCAAGTTAGGAGATAAGTTATGAAAATAACATGTGTCAATAGCATGTACCCTTTAAAAGACAAATAATAGATATTTCTTTAGATATTCCCTCGATTGGTAGGTCAAGATAGACATCCTCTGCGTCCCCCACAATAGCTGTAGAAGGATCGACATTCAATTCACTAGACACCGCAGATAACCCAAGCACCTCATCTAAGTCCATCACATTCACAGGCAACCTACTCGTGGGACTAGAATCTGCAAAAAAGTAACAAGTTGGACACACTTGTTTCATTATATTTTCACTATGTACAATAATGTGATGGCATACTAAAACTTTGCCACGAGGCGAGACAAGCATGTGACTTCTTTGTTTGATAGGGCGAGCAGTATCATCTGAGAAGTGAGCAACATTAGCAATAAGGCAATATTGTTGATTTTTCAAGAGTCAAAAACTTCTGACACTTGAATTGGTGACTAGTGAAATAGTATTTTTCTTTAGCCTCTGACTCATGAAGGGTCAACTTCAAATTACTTATAAGGGAATACAGGTTCTACTTCACTAGAAAGCCTCATTCAACATCTGATTGCTTGCGTCAAAAAAAAATTGATCATTGGCGACATGATCATTGGGAGAGATATTTGTTATCATCCTCTTATTGGCAAAATGCAAATAATACTAGCATTTCTCTAGTCAAAAAAATAAGTGCCTACTCACCTCAATAGAAAGACCCCTACCTTTCTTTTTGTAAATGATGAACTACATCACTAGCATGGCCCAAGCATTAGGTTTTAGCTGATTCAAAGATATCTCATAGTGATTTAGCACTTCACAGAAGAATGGCTTTAAAGGTAAATGGAAGCCTCCCTTGAAAATATGTAGATAAAAGGGAACAATATTTCCCTCAACACCAGTTAGAAGTTGCCCAAATATCAGATTTAATATCTCATAACGCCCAAAATTAAACCCTGTTGACTAGCCATTGCCTGACGGTCGCCATATTCACAACATCATGGTATGCATCTGCTAGATTAGTGTCTATCTGCTCAACACCAGATAGAGGATCATCATATTTCCCTCCTTGCTTGACATTCACATGGCCGTGGGCTCGTTCTTTCCTCTAATGATGGGTCATCGTCCTCTTCCGTAGGAACAATCGCTTCCTCTCTTACTTCTATGAAAGGTCGAGCACTAAAATTGTCTACTTTAGCATTTGACATTTCAAATAACCTTTTACATATCTCTCTACCACTTACCTCCAATTAACCTTTTCTACCGACAGATTTCAAAAGCATACGAGATTGACAAATGACTATTCGATAAACAAAGCTCAATATGGCAAAATAAATGTTACGAATTAAAAAGAAAGATTAAAAGAACCTTTACCTAGAAAAGTTCTAAAAGAGTGCTATCACAGGAAATGAACAACAAACAATAAACAAGAAAATCGTGATACTAGGTTAGAGATCAAAGAAGATGAAAATCAATGGAAACTCAGAATATACAAGTACCAGAGATGAAGATGGAAACCTTAAAAAGAAAATGATGACTTGGACACTTGATGGAAAAAGAAAAAGGGCATATGACTGATATTTATAATGTAAGTATCGGCTCTATCAATCTACCACATCGGTTCTCGAGCCATCACTGATATTTATAGCAGAAGTACTAGTTCTATAAACACTAGCACATCGGTTCATGAGCCATCACCACATGTCAAGTGATGAAAACGGCCATATAGTTGTACTATGGATTGTACCAGTCAACCTCATGCCAGTTACGGCATTCAAATTTAAAATTAAAAATTAAAAAAAAAAACTATATATTTATGATGCTTAGATCTATATCTAAGATCAACCTTTACCCATTAATTTCTAATTCGACAGTACAAAGGCAACCTAGAAATCGCCATTCTTGAATTGCTACTTAATGTTGTTATGAAATTCAAGACAACCAAATTTAAGGATGTGAATGGTCACTTCATAATCATTCATATGTTTAGAGGGTAATTGTTATATTTTTTTATAATTTATATGATAAAAAAATTGATAAATTTTATTTAAAGATAATAGCATTTCATGATAATATCTTAGATAAATTTGATTTTTATCAAGTTTCAAAGAGTTCTAGAAGTTCACTCCCCATCAAACTTCATCTCCACATAGACCCATATAAGGTGGAACAGTCTGTGAGCCCTACATGAAGGTAAGGTGACCTACTCGAAAGTAAAACACCTTGATAGCTGTACTTTGCTTATCTTCTTCTTTTTAACTTTTTACTGATTTAAACATAAAAACTCTTCGAGGTATAAAACTTCAACACCTTCTAACCATTTCTGTCCTACAGGTCCCTCCTCTTATTTGCAAGTCCATTCAACCTCAAATCTCATTGTTGCATCTAACATCCTTAGATTTTTTATTAAAAAATTATCTACCCTATAAAGTCAAAACAAAATGTTTTCTCATGGGGCATTGAGCTTTAACATGAAAGCATTTTGAGAAAGGAAACTCTATCAATTAAAAATTATTTAATAATCATTTTAAAATATATTTTATATTTAATATATTATTTTTATTAAATTTAAAAGAAATAATATATTAATGGGTTCATTAAAACCTTTTTTTTAAGAATTTTTTTTTTGCATTTTATCTATCATTTTTATGAAATAAAAAAATTAATGTAATAATTATATTTTTTTTCATTTTTAAACCTATAGACACTTGTTAACGTTTCTTTATATTAATTATATAATTTTATAAATATTACTTTAATTAACGTAACTTACTGATATTTAACAATTTTCAAGGCAAGCATTGTCCTTTAATTGTGGCTTGAATATTACGCCCCTCCCCATTAATGAAACATCCTTATGCTATACAGCAGTGATTTTTTCTGACACACTGTTCACTAAAAACCATAAAACGTAAAGTTAATTATGATGAGTAGTTCCTGTACGCTCTTTTTTTTTTTCCTTTGAAAAAAAATTGGGTGAAATGTTGGCTGAACACGAAGGAATATCTGATAAAAAATGTTTATACTGTATATTCTTAAATAAAAATATTCTTTTATTAAATATCTGTTATTAACATGTTTTATGAATTACATTTGATTATACTGTGTTATTATATTTATAAATATAACGCTATCATTTTATAAAAATAATTTAATAATTTTTAAAATAATTTATTATTATATTATGAATTTTTATTTATTAAATAAAAAATATTTATAAATTATAAATTAAATTTATGTATATGTAATTTACTATGAGTATTATGGATTGTTTATCATTCACACCACATGAAAATTAATAATAAAAAATCGAATTCATAAAATAGCAATACTAATATAACATTAATCCAAATGGTTATTAAATAAAAGAAAAGATTGGAATTGAATAGCACTCACATTACATGAATGAACTTGTCAAAATACAGAAGGATTGCATTCAAAAGGTGAAAGCCATGCACGTGGAGTGATATGACTAAGTAAAGTAAAATAAAAAGAAATAATATCAAACTTTAGATAAAAGAAAATTTTTGAAAGCATCTCCAATTATGATATTATAAATTATAAAAAGGAAAAACAACGAAATTGAATCAAAACTTGTGTTGTGTTGGGTATCAATTTTTAGTTCAGAAAACAAGAACAAAAATGAGATCAAAAGAGTGAAGTTCCTTGGCTGCTGTCTTGGCACCGCTAGTACTGGCCGTGGGGGCTGAAATTGGGTCTTGAACTTGAACCTGACGCTGACTGGTTGACCCAGAGTCAGACCAAGAGCCGGCAGATGCAGAGACAGTGGCAAGGCTGGGATCATGGTGATGGTGGGGTTGAGGAGGATGGTAGTACAATCGAGCAGTTTGTGGGCAATGGGAATGGAACCTGGCGGCTATTCTCACCCCTGCATCCAACAACTCCATGTACTTCCCCATTCCAATAATCTTAGTTTCTTCAGAATATCTCTCGCTCTATGAAATAATTATAAGAAGAAGAAGAAGAAGAAGACAAACTATGGTGCTGGAATTCTGATACGTCCATCAACTGGGGAAAGGAAGATCTCTGCTGTTGGGTAGGAGAGTATTGTTTAATTTTATACACTCTTCCAGCCTTTTTTATTATATTTTTACATTTTAGAGTCAGAGGTGTTCATCAAAGTGGAATTTTTTATTTAAAATAGACCTGTTCATAAAACTAATCTAAAACGTAAAATAAATAAAAATATTTAAATAAAAATAAAAATTTATTAAAACAATATTTTTATATTAATATTTTTATATTTTTATAATTTAATTTAAATTAATTTAAATCATTAAATACTATGTATAAACTCAATTTAATACAAATCAAATTTATTAATTTAATGACCTCTTTAACCTTCAAACTGGTCAAGGGGTCACCTTTGAAGGAGCCGTCCACCTGTACAGCAACCGATTCCACCATTAAACTTGGTCAAATGGGCGGCTCCTTCAATTATTCCAACCCTACTCCCTCCACTCATAGTGGAAGAACCTATTTTATTAAAATTACATTTCATTTTTGCTTTTTTTTTTGTCTTTTTTTAAATGTAAACGAGAGATACTTTTCCTTGTAAATTTATTGGATTTAGTTCTAATAAAATTTAAATTTAATTATTATCAAATTAATTTTAAATTATAATTAATATTTTTGTTTTTTATCATTTAATAAAAATGATACATTTACAAATAATTAAATAAAAATGCAACCAATCATTCTGTAATCTATTAACAATTTCTCTTAAAAAAATAAATCTATATTTTAATCTTCAGTTCCTATCTCTGCTTAATCTTTCATCTATTTAATTTATCAAAAAGAAAAAGTCTATATTCCACTGTAGTGCTCTCTTTAATTTTTAAAGACTGCGTCAGCTTTTGGCATTTAACATTCGCCGCGTGAATTTGACGGCGCTGACTTTGCCCCCTCTCATTACCAGTATTATCGATTAATATAGTTAATTTTATTTTAATTTTGATTTTGATATGCGACCATTATATTAATAAGTATTAATTTATTTTGATTGTATCGATTAAAGATAATTATATTGATCAGTATATAATAAAATTTTATAAAAAAAATTAAATTGATATTGATTTTAAATTTAATAAATATTATATATAATTATTTATAAATTTGATGAATATTAGATATAATTATTCGTAAATTTAATGATCATTAAAAAAATTTTAACTTTACTACTTGACTGATATTGATCTACTCATATTTGATGAATTTTTTATGATATTATATCTAACTGATGAATATTTGCTGTATAAAATTTATTTAATATTATTTATTTTATATTTAAAAATATTTTTTTATATATAAATTAAAAATATTTAAATTTTAATAAAGTCAAAATGATATATCAAAATATATCAATATCAATATATATTAATATTAAAATAAAAATAATATATTTATTAATACGATGTCACTAATCCTAAGGACTGAAGTTAGCTCACTTCTGAATTTTATAACGACGAAACCTACGAATTTCGCTTCTAACTATTTCAGATGATGGCGGGTTGACTCATGAATGTTGTCCACGCTCACACCAACTATTTTGGTAAATTCACTTTTTGCTCCTTATAAAGAAAATAAAAATATATAGTCTTGTTTGTAAAAGTATATTTTTATTAGAACTATCACTTGGGCATGTTAAATTAGTTTTAAATTTAATTGAATTAATTCTAGTTAGATTATTTTTGAATTTAAATCATTTAAGTTTAATATTTAAATTAATTGAGTTTCGATCATTTTAGATTCGAGTTATTTTAGATTTGGGTCAATTTTATTTAACTTTTAGATTAATCAAATTCGAGTCAATCAAATATAATATTCAGGTTTATCAAATTAGATTATTTTAAGTTCGGTTCATTTGAGATTAAGGTCGTGCTGAATTTGAGTTATTTCGAGTTCGAGTTGATTATTTCGAGTTGTTGACTTTCTATAGTCAAATCAAGTTCGATAGGATTTGGGTTTAGGTTGATTGATTGGGTTTTTGAATTCGGAACAATTGATAAGTCTAATTATTACACTATTTATATCTTACTAAATATGAGTAGGTGTATTTAATTTTTTAATTTATTCATTTTTTGAAAGATTATTTTACATTTATATCGAATATGTATCTTATGCAAATATCAAATATAAATATTTAGAAAAAGAAAAAGCTGAATATAATAAACTTCCTGTACTTTATTTTTCTATTTGTAAGGACAACGCTAGAGAGCAGAAAAGACATTGTAAAAACCCAAATAGTCTAAACAGAAGACATTAAAACATATCATTTAGAATGTCTCATTTGTGATTATTTATATCAAATTTAGAGATTATTAGTTCTATTATAATAGAAAATATCATACAATGAAAATAAAAAAGATTAAGTTACTATTCGTGTCCCACTTAATGTAATCGAAAGTATGATATTAATTAACTAAAAATGCATGGTATTAATTGTTAAATGTAAAGACAGTAAATTTCTTTTTGTGGAATTTTGTAATAGTAACTTGAACAAGTTATGTGTAATATTAAAATGCTATTAATAACTTTGATTATATGAGCAATGAATTTGTCAAAGTGTTTTCTTTCTTTCTTTCTCTTGGCCAATTTTAATATTTGGGGAACTAGGATTTGAACTCTACTCCTCAAGCAGAGAGAATATGCATAAATCATTGGCCAAATGCTTAGGTGATACTAATTAAGATAATATTTAAACAAAAATATTTAATTGATGTATTTTTTGAATTTAGTGAATACAATGCATTAATAGTAAAAAATTAGGTAAATAATATTTCACACATCTTTAAATCGTGTCCATAAACACTTGTTAACCAGACCATAATAAAAACTAAAAATATGTACACTTACTACATGGGTAGAAAAAAATAATGGGTGGAAAAAATAATTAACATGAAAAATGTTTCAGAATAAAAAATTAAGCATGATAGTTTATAATAAATGAATAGTTCATTATAAAGAGAATTAAGCAGTTTTTTCGATATGCTGGTAGTTTTTTGAAAATATAAAAGTATGAAATTAATCCTAATATTATTATTTTAATTTTATTTTTAAGTAAATTCATCAATTAAGTTGGTGTTACTTAATTCATTACAAGTGGATTAAAATCTATCATATATCTCACTTTTTTACTTAATTTATAAAAATTTTTAATATACTCTAAAGATATATTTTGTCTTATTAATCCATTCCTAAAATATAAAAACCTCCACTAACTATGAATTATATAATTTATCTAAATATAATTTTAGCAAATAAAATATACGGTTGGTCCATTCAAGACTCAAAAGAGGTTTGAAGAACTCCCACACTCATTTGTTGTCTTTTCGTCCTCGTGGAGGTTTTCGGCACTTTCTGCATGCTTAGAACTACTACTGCAAACGAACTCCTATATTAATGTTTGGCCATTTACCCAAACGAATGGCCACTAACTTAAAAAGACTTGTAACCAAACAGCTTGCCTTAAATAGACCTTGGATATTGATTTTTATGATTAGTTTCAATTCAGATTACTATTAATTTATTAAAATAATATTTTTATTTAAATTTAATTATAAAAATATATTAATATTAATATAAAAATTTTATATTTTAATATATTTTAAATAAAGATTTTGGCCATCAAACTAGGTAAAATTTAGATTTAGGTGTAAATTTTAAATTTTTTCGAACTATGACTCACCTTATAAATAAGTCTAACCTCAAAAGATTACCGACATACCTAAGATTAAAAAATAAATGAGCAAAGCAAAATAAGATAAATGACTTGTTTGAAATAGATGGGAAGAAAAACTATAAGAAGATATATTAAGTTCAATTCTAACAAAATAAATTTAACGATTTAGTCCAGACGCTATTTTTGTTTTTTTAAAGAGAAGCATTGTAAGGATAGAATAAAAGTTTGATTGCATGAATAAACTATACTAACCATTAAGTCCATTTAGCTCACACACAACTAGTGGTGCAACTTTGACCGTGGAAATAGCTAATTCTTGCTTGGTACGCTTAAGTAAAGTCTTAGTTTTGAGTTTTGTAAATGAAAAAAAAAATGTTAAGAGATTTTCTTTTTCGTTTGGAACTCCAAAATAGTCAGAGTCCAATGTGGCAACTGGTATCGAAAGGTCTTAGACAAGAAAAAAAAAAAAGAAATAGCTAATTCTTTGCTATTTCCTCTTTGGGAAATAAAGTTTTGGTTGAAAAGCTAATAAAGCAAAATATATAGTTCCCTTGAACAAAAGTAGAAGATAATTATCGGATTATGATATGAAAATTATAAAATAAATATAATATATTTAATAAATACAAAATTTTAATAC
>JBBYHK010000005.1:11606739-11616803 GCA_038382065.1 Adansonia grandidieri
GTCTAGATGGCCACATGTGCACGTGATAGAAAAAGTGACATTTTGAGAGTTAAAAAGAATAAATCTTGGATAAAAAGGATGAATATTTTAGTTTTGAAATTTATTCATTTAAAATTTTGAAATTCATTTTTGCATATGATATTATGATTTCATTTTTAGGGATTTTTCAAAATTTTTTTGTGAAATTTTAAAAATTGACCATCGTATATTTTTACAGATTCCTATGTAGTATTATGCCAATCTTCACTCCATAAAATAAAAAATATTCAAGAAAAAAATTTTATATTGGCATTTTATAACATAGGATGCCAAATTGTTAAACTTATTCATTAAATTTGATTTTTTTCATAGTACCATGAGTATTATGCTTGCAAAATTTTTTAGTAAAATTTCTTCCAGATTTCAAATTTTTACGTTTATTAATTTTTTGTAAATTAATATTTTGAGTAATATATTGGATAAAATTCATTTTTCTAAAATTTGAACATATTTTTGGAAGTTTCTCATTTGCAAGATATAGAGTTTTCTACTCTATAAATTTTTGGTAAGATTTTTTTGAGTTTAAAATTTTTAAAATTCTTCTAATGTTTTCATTAAATTCATATTAAATCAGTTTTTGAAAATTTAATTTATTTTATGAGTTTTGAATTTTAATTATCTTTTTCTTACACATAAGACTTCTTAAAATTTCTTTTATAATTCAACATTTAGAAATTGTATAAGGAAATTTTATTATTTTTATTTTTGTTATCTTTGGGCCAAATTCCTTGATAGGCCTGAGGCTTTCAAATTTTGCAAATAAGCCCAACAAACCTAATAATTTCTCAATAAGCCCAATAACCTTGCCAAGCCCATTTTTTATTTTTTTTCCGAAGCTCATTTCATTTGCTACATGCCTAATAAGTTATTTATGATTATTTCATTAATTTTCTGATAAGGCCTAATTAGCCCACTTTAATTTTACAATAGAACCCAATAATATATTTTCTCCAAGATTTTTATTAATTCTTTTTGGGTCCAAAATTTTATATGTATATTTAATTAGTCTTATTATGCATTTAAATTTAAAAATAAATTTTAATTTAAAGCTTTTAATTCCTTACAATTTAGTCCTTCCAATTTATTTTTTCATAAAATTTGTAATTATGAACCTATTTTTTTTCATTTTTTTGTTCTCAAAATTTTGTTTATATTTATTTCAATCATGGAATTTATTGATTTAATTACATGAACTAGTTTGGTTGGAATTTAATTTTTCTTTAACCAATGTAATTGCATTTTAACTAATATTAAATCAATATTATTCTAATCATCATGTAACCTAATCATAGCCCACAATAGGCTTCTTGACCAAGGTAAATTAATTAATTAAAGCTTGATATTAAAAAAAACACTTATATGCTATCCTCAAGTATCTTGTATACTTCAATTTTTATGAGATCAAAGAGTTGCATGCATCCCATGCATGAAGACTTATCATATACTAGTCTTTGTCATTGTCATTAGCCCGTCTTGACTATACAATGACTAGGAACCTTTTTAGAAAAATGACTTTGTTGTATAAAGATCTCGTCATCGTAACTGGTTTACTAACTTTGCAAGGCCATTGTGTTTCAAGGGCATCATTCATTTAGTATTTGCATAACTGTTAATCATGCCATTAACATGAAGGAAAACCTATGTTACTTAACCTTTGTAACATGTATGATGTTATTTGACCATGTATCCTATGTCCCAATCTGATTGGTTCAAGGGCATACACAAATATCTTGATCCCAAAAGAAGTAAGAAAACATCTAGCACTTTGAAGTGTAGACAATGGTAATAGGACATAAGAAACCATGATTGCCATGTCTTTATGACCTCCTTACAGTGCATCTCATATCCCTGCAACTTTTTTATGACTTTTTAAAACTATAAACTTTTTTATGACTTTTTAAAACTATCTCAGATGTATGTAAGAGAAGCAGTTGCCTTCTCCTTTTTGGTTAAGATTTTTCAAGTCTTCTAGTTAGCCAGAGAACCACTAGACCTTCGTGAAGGTTCCAACAGCCATATGTGTGGATCACCTTTAAAGGCATGACACTTGTGTTGCTTATAGCCTTAAAGAAAGATTAAAGTAACTAAGCTTGGCAATAATCATATAAGGATTAACAGACTCAAAGTTGAGTCTTTAAATAGGTAAAATTTCTATCAAATCTCTATTTTAATCTTCAAAAATTGACCACATGTACATCTCAACTGAAAATCCTAAGAAAATTCAAGTATATCTTTGTTGAAATTTTGTTGTGTATGTTAAATTTGGTTAAATTTTTTGTTTATTTTGATAAGTATAAGCCCAGAGTTTCCCTTTAAGTAGTATCAAAGCCTAATGTTTGTAAGTTATATGTGGTCTTGCATACTAGTTTTTGGTGATAATCAATCTAATTGATTTGTGTGTTGACTTGATGATTTTTTATTTTGGTAAAATTCTTGAAAATTGTTTTTCATAATTTTTTAAATCTTGAAACATGTAATTTTAGGATTTAATCATATTTAAAAGTGTTTAAATAATTAATTAAAAATTTTTAATTAATTTAGGTTAAAGGCCTAAGATATTTTAAGCTTTCGGGTCATTTTGATGTTATTTTTATCCACTACATGGCTTGATTCAAAAATTGTTTTTATTAAATTTTCAATTTTTCAGCATGTCAAATCAAGTTTGTTTTAAATTTTAATTAGTTTAAAATATGCTTTTACTAATTAAACTGGTGTTGTAGTCATCTTTCAATTATTTAGTGTTGACTAAAGCTAAGTTGACTGCATTTTCAATGTTTCAATGTAGTTGAAACTTTCAAAATTCTTCAGTAGCCATAGCTATGATTTTTTTCCATGATTTTCCATCATGAAAGTGTCATTAATTGTTAATAATACTTTCTAAAAAAATTGGTTAAAATCAACATTGAAGACATTTCAATTTCAAGCTATACTGGGTGTAGTAGGTCTGCATGTACCATGCAACATGTAGACTATCTTCTTGAGACCTTGTTGCAACATCAATGGCAAATTAACATGCTGTTATTTGCTGTAATTTTCAGAAGTTTTGTGGGAGAAAGACACCAGTAATTGACTTGTACTAGGATGGCTTATGAAAGCCATGCATAAGGCTAAATCCTAATACGGCTAGGATTCCTCTTTTTGTACCACTTTCTTCAAGAAATTTAGGAAGTTTAATCCAATATGGATTCTTGGTATCTGAGGTCTGATATGATAAGATCAAGATAATCCAAAATTTAAAAAATAAAATTGGTAAAAGTTAGCAAAGTTGGTGTATTAAGGAGACCTCCCTAAAATTTGTGTTCCACTAGAATTCTTAGTTATCTGCAAAAACTTAATTATCCAATTGGAATACTTTCTTAAAATGTTTAAGACAAGGATTGGATAATGTAATAAACATGAACCTAAGTCCAATTAAATTGTTTAATTGGACAATGTTTAATTTAAATTATTAATCCTAATTTGATTAAGATACTCTAATGAGATTAGAATAAATGTTAATCTTGTAAGAAAATTATTTTTTTATTTAAATTAAAAATGGATACATTACTAAAACTTCAAAAATTCTCTTAAATGGTTTAGGAAATATTACATGCTAAATGGTTTGTCCAAATGAAAACAAAGTTATCTAAATGTTAGATAATGTCCTAATGAAGACAAATAACCTAAACATTAGTAATGTCCAATTTAAGACATATTTCTTAAAAGTTAGGAAATTAATTAAAAATGTTTTAGTTAAAAAAATAAAAATTATTAAAATAATTTGATAAATCATCTCAATTTGTTTGAAGAGGTTTATGCAAATGACACAAAAGGTTACCAAGTGATATTGGCTATGCTTGTTTAATTTCATGCTTATAATATGATTATGTTAGCATAGGGACGATTATAGATTAGACTTTAGCATGACTAGGTTATTGATGTTTGAATTTTGGTATTGATTTTATAAATAGGGTCTGCAAACCCTACCTTCTCTTTTAATTTTGGGTTGTAAATTCTGTTTTCACCTAACTTCCCTTGAATATAACTCAAGGTTTTTTACAATAAAATGTAACAGTTACATAAGACTTAGAGATTTAGGATTAAAGTAGGATTAGAATTTATGCAAATCCAAGATGTAAAAAAGATGGCGCTGAGAAACAAAAACCAATGAGATCATCATCAAGACTTACAAAGATTTTTTTTAATATCTTTAAGAATTTCACCTACTAGTTTCCTAATGACTCAAGGAAACTAGATAGATAAAGTCCATAATCATCCTAGTAAATTGCATGTATTAGATTTATTTTTGAATTTATACATATCATATATGATTGAATAAATGTTATGCATGCTAATCAAACAAAGAAATGAGACTTAAGCTAAATGATAAAAATCCCTCATGAAATATTAAATCCATACCTAAGCATGATCAGTTGCCTTCCATTATTCATAACAAGATACTATCCTTAGGAGACTTGTTGAGTCCTTCAAGGTTAAACTACCATTCAAATAGCTTGAGTTACGAATAATAGGTCTTTGTCAACTAATGCCGTTGTTAGGAATGCCCTAAGGTTGAAAGACATTATGATATATTTCATTAATTTGAATTGATTATTCATATTTAACTATTTGAGTTTTTCATTACATTATTGCTTTTCCACCCTTGTTTAATTTACATGTTAAAGTAAATGTAAGCAAATATGGCTCATTGACTACTTATGTTTATATCATTAGAATGTTGCATCTAATGGACTTTATATGCGAGAAGACAACATTCTTAGGTAAGTAGTCTAAATTCATTGTCTGTAGTCTATGGGGTTAACTTGAGCAATTAATTCATGCTAAGACTATTATGTCATCAAAATTCAATTGGGGAGTGGTTTGTCTTGGCCATCTAGAATGAGATAACTCTTAAGTAGAGACATAGATATATTACCTAGAGATGGTGATATATCAGACTGGACCAATGTGTAATTAATCCATTAATAAGTGTGTTTACTTGGACTAATTCACTTTAGATGTTTATTGTGTAATTACCTAAATCCTGAGTAAGTAGTTAACTTCATGTGTATAACTTGTATGCTTTGACATTTCAAAGGCTAAAGCATCTCGAAATAATAAGCTATTAGACTTATTCATTGGGTAAATGACGTATAATTGATGAGAGCTTTACTTATAGGTATGGAATCATAGGTTCTATAAAGAGTTAAGATTATCCTCTTAAAAGGCATTATACGGATAGTGAAAATGGATGAGACCTCGATTATTTGTTTCTCCGATAATAAATTTTTCACATGTGGTAAATAATTATTTTCACGTAGAAAGTACAATGGAACTTTAAGATAAAGTGATTAAGTAGGTAAAATAGACTTTAACCTTAAGTTGATCACAGATATTATATGAGTGTTACACAAATGACAAGGTCATTGGATTAAAAAGCTATTTATAAAGCTTATGTAATACAATATATAATTATGAGTACAGTCTCAGGTCTTTATAGTATGAATCTAAGATTAAAAACTATGTGATTATTTTTTAATATAGAATAATTAATACATAGATTATTGAAGCCCAATTATATATGTCAAATTGGTCCCTTCACTAGCTCAACATAATTCCTTAACGGATGGTTATTGATCAGAATACCCAAAGTCAAATGATTTTCAATATGGTGAAGTGGTACGCTAAATATACTCCTTTCAAGTATGTAGGCATTTTCTTTAGTAAATAATGAAAAATAATTTTGGTGTTGTTTATTTAGAATATGTATTTAATTTGATTAGATATTTATTTAAGACAAGAACTAGTAATTTAAATTAATTATATTTTTCTTTTGATAAATACAGAACTAAATTAAATTAAATAGATATGAAAAAATTAATTATTTAATTAATTTGATATCTATGAATTCTTTTTTAAATGTTTATTTATATATTAATATGACTGATATTCTAAATAAATTAAGAAAATTTATTTATTTATTTTTTAAATTTGCAATTAAATTAATTATTTTACTATAGTTAATTTTATTTTAATAATTATTACAATTATTCAATTCGAGTAAAATTGCCTTGTTCTATTTCGAATTAAAGTTAGAGTTATGGTAAGTTATCGGGTTAAACAAAATTAACAGTTAATTAGAATTAAATTTTGTATTTAAATTAAACAGTTTAAA
The DNA here is from genome assembly GCA_038382065.1 of Adansonia grandidieri. Lineage (NCBI taxonomy): Eukaryota > Viridiplantae > Streptophyta > Magnoliopsida > Malvales > Malvaceae > Adansonia > Adansonia grandidieri. The sequence continues at coordinate 11,612,933 of JBBYHK010000005.1, forward strand.
CTCCTTAAAACATATTAGGCTAAAATAATGTATGTGGACATTAAGGTTTAGCCAAATTTGAAGCCTTGGGTTAGTGCCTCATTTAAAGAGGTGGTAAAATAATTATTTCAATTAAATTAAAAATAGAGCCACCTTGTTACCTTATATAAATAAGAGACATCTGCCTAGGGTTCAGTTTAGACCATTGCACCACTTCTAGGGTTTTCTATCATAACATCTCATGATTCTAAACTTGTTAGCACAAGATGGTCTTGAAGGAGAATTAAGTCATATGAATTTAGAGATCGAGATAAAAGTGCCCATGCATTCTACTATTCAGGAATTGGAGAATAGTAATGAAGGCTAGTTTGTTGAAGTTTTCACATTGATTCATTTTAGGAATTCTTGGATGACATCTGCAGATCTACAATTCAAGTAATTAACTATGGCATTTTGTTGTATATGACAACACGATCTAGTATGATCAATTTAAAAAGTTTCAAAATTTTGCTACATAATCTATTTTGTTTTTCCAATAGCCATGTTGTCTGGATGGTTACAAATTTGACCACATGGCGTCAGAGGCAGTGGTTTGATGAAATGCATATAAGGCATTTAAGCAAAAATTTGTCACCTAACTGATCTAGGAGTTGCATTAAGATGTAATTGGTAAGTTAAGTTACCTACGCAATTAGTCCTTGCATGGCTTATTGAGTCACACAAGGTTATGTTCAGATAAAATGTGTCTTAGCTTATTAAGAAGATTCATATGTTAAACTTCTTGAATTAGGGTTGAAGGCTATAATCTTGATAAAATAATGAGGACAATCATTAAGTGGTAAAACCTTAATGATTAAAATTGCAAATTATTAACTACAAAATATTTTGGTTCATAATGGATACAAACATAAATGACCAATAAATTATCGCTAAGTAGCATATATGATGCTAATAAGTTTTAATAAGCCTGACTTCGTTGATTAGTCTCACATTGTTAAGACTGTCTTAATACTACTTGAAAGGCGTATCCGAGAATAGCCCACTAGGTTAGGGATAGTTTATCAAGTTCATATTGATGTCCTTAATCAACAACTTTGAGGTATGGCTAGTATGATACTTGAACTCTAAAAAGAGCAAGTGGCTATTTAAGCTTATGAAATTATTCAAAATCTTAAAAAATTATTCTATAAAGATAATCATAATGAGAGGTTTGATATCTTTAAGCAATTTTCCTAAGATGTCTGAAGGTAGCTTAATCGGGCTTCTTCTGATAGGATGTATTTTAATACTTAAGCACTTTAGATAGATCATGGATCATGATTAGACCTGCTCAAGGGCTAGGCTACCTGCCTAGGCCTAAAAGCCTGCTTGATATTTAGGAGGGTTTGGAAAAAAATATTAAGCCGAAAAAATGGGCTTAGACAAAACAAAGGACCACATTCTAAATGGGCTAAGCTTTGGACAAAGAATTGTAAGCCTAGGCCTAACTCAACTAGTCTAAATAATATATTTTTATTTAATATTTATATTTGTAATATAATTATATGTGTTTTATAATAGTATTTATGATTTTATTTTGCCTACTTGTCTACTTTTCAACCCATTTACCCACTCACCTAAAACCCCTATTTTTCACTTTCATCTATGCTTTTTCATTCTTTTCCTACCCTTGCCCAATACCCGACGGTAACTTTCATCCTTTTTTTTTCTACAAAATCAATTTGAACTTATTTTTTTAACTAAAAAACAAATGAGCATGCTGTGCCTGGATATCTATTTCATAATTTGAGCCTAGCTTGGGCACAAAGTGTAGCCTATATTTCAGTCTGGGCTAGGCTTGTATACACTCTAAATGTATTATCACCTTATTTAAGCCTATCCCGATCTCGGCCTTGCTAGACCTATGAGCAAGTCTAATCATGATCCATACATTGTTTGAAGGATGCTTTTATCCCAATAAAGTTTGGCCTCATACATATATTCAATTTCAAAAATCAATAAAACATAAAAGTAATTGCAATGGTAATAGTAAACATAGAAACAGCCAGGCTTCCCAACAGATCTTTAGAAGAGACTTACATGTAGTAAACAATAAAATTATCAAGCAGTATTTAATCATCCATATGATCAAAAGTTACCTTGACTTTAGATATTGAAATCTAACTACAAAAACTCAATGAAGATGTTTTTTTGAAAGATTACGGAAGACCATAAGTAGCACTTATGTCCTACCTCTAATGGTTATTCACACAAGTAGCTATTTAAACCATTTTAAGACCCAGTGGTTTTACTATGCTAGCTAGAGGGGTTTTTAACCCTCAACCAAAAGGTAACTTTAAATCTTGAATCAATCAAGAACTAATAAGAATAAAGGAAGCAAGTTTGCACTAAGCTTAAAGACCCTTAGGAAAATGGCGCAACAATTACAGTTTTATGTATGTGGGGATATTGTTTGAGAAAACTAGTTTTTCTTCAATAAAATTTATTTGCTCAATATATTCAACAGCTTGTTATCTCAAAATTAGGTTAAAACTTTCTTTGAAGCCTTTAAGCTATCATATCTATATATACTACCTCAATCCTATATCCAATTAGATTTAGAATGGAATAGTTTTAACCTAGTTAAAACTCTCAAAACAAGTTAGACTTATTTTCCTTGTTTTAGGTTAATTAAATGGTTAGCCAACTTTCCACCCATTGGTCAAATTCCTCTAAATAATTGGGCCAAAGGAATTGGCCTAACAAATTTTGGGCCACTAGCATAGATAATGGTGTAATATAAGGTTTTAGGCTAAAATTGTGTTTCCATGAATTTAATCCAATCAATTCAATTCCTTTTATGTAAATAAATAAACAATATTTATTTAATAATATAATTGTAAAATAATTATACAATATTAAATAAATAATTTGGAAACACAAATTAGCTAGTATATACATATCCTTATGGATTTTATCACTAAAAATCCTTAATTTAGTTAAAAATATTTTTAATTTAATTTTCATATTACGTAACATTAATTACAAAATAATTTATATTACAATAATATTAGAAGGGATAATAAATAAATTATGAGATTGGAAATTTGATTCTCAATGAAATCCTGAGTTTAGGTGAAATCATATTTCGGCTAGAACTAATATTTATCCACCTTTACAATTTATGTCTTAATTTATACATTATTTTAATGAGAAAATCTTATTATTAATGTCTTAATTAGACAACAAAATCTAGATTTCACAAATCTAATTGTCTTAAATAATTGAACTTATTCAATTAAGTCATTCACTAGAATTACCCTTTATTTAATTAAGTCATACTTAATTAAATCTTGTATTGAATCTAATAGATCTACCTTATTGTGTGTGACCCATTAGGTTCCTAACATATTGGCAATGAATATAAATAATCTTAGTAATCAGGTTCATACATCAAGAGTGAGATCTAGTAACCCATCATGACCATCAAAATATCGAAGATTAGTGTAGTATCGTCTCTTCACCAAATATCCCAAATTCAAGACGAGCATGGTGTGGCGTCTACCTAAGCCTTTATCCATATGTTTTGACAACTCATGGTTAATGATCATGAATCTATAAGGAACTATTCTTTATAATCCATTATGTTCTGGCTATAAACTTTAATCCAATTAACCATAATTAAGAACACTAAGGATATATCTCTAATGTCACTCAGAATGGTGAATCCTTTCTGGATCACTCATTTATCTTCAGTATGTTTCATGTCATACCCAAAACCACCCTTACTTTGGTTATGGACCCATTCATAATGATCTCTAAGTATAATACTTCACATACAAGATGACCTAGTATCACAAGTCTAAGGACTAATATAAATGAGTGGTACATGAGAACATATTCCATAGACACT
>JBBYHK010000005.1:11625822-11643635 GCA_038382065.1 Adansonia grandidieri
TATATATATAAAGTGGATGAATACAATATTATTCAGCTCAGGACTTAAGGTTGAATGTGAGGGAAACTTTTCTCGAAACATTAAATTTATAGCTCATAAGAAGACAACTGCACTTTGTATTTATTGATTTTTCTTGAAAACCATTGAAGATTTGCAAGGTAAAATAATTTTAATAAAGGAAGCTATATTGCACATTGAGTTTTTCTCAAAAGATTCAAATGCCTTTTTCACCATTAAATTAAGAAAATCAAAACCAGACAGATTTTTAAAAGTCTTACCTCAATAGGAGATCTATCTATCAGATGATGATGCTGCAATGTATGTTGCTCCAAATTTTATTTTATTTTAGTAAACTACATAGTAATCATCTAATTATTGGCGTGCTTTTGTTTTGATCACCGATGTTTTAAAATTTTTAAAAAGACCATTAACATTTGATATATTTTTAGAACTTTTGGTCACCCACCTATTAAATGCTTAACGACCGGATGACGTGAAAATTTTTTTTTCCGATCGGAATAAGGGTCGACTGAGGGCATCGATGTTATGGAAAAATGAAGGAAACTATAATGAAAGAATAGGAAAAATTGGGGAAAAGAAAGAGAAAGCTGTAAAAGAGATTGATTTAAGGTAAATTAAAAGGTGATTAAAGTTTGTTAAATGATGATTTTGGGGATTTAAGGTGGAATAAAAGGTGACTTAGGGTTTTAGTTCTTGTTTAGGGCTAATTGTGAATTAGGGTTTCATTATAGTTTAGAGTTGGATCGATTATGGTAATCCAAATCAAAATGGAAAAGCGAAGGTTGCAATTACTAGGGAGTTCGACCATTACATACGGTATGAATTCCATTCATTTCTGTTGTCTTGATTTAATTATAGGTTTATTGCAACATATGATTTCTTAAGGGTTTGATTTGGGGTTGGTTTCATATACTTGTCAATTTTTACCTGCCAATGTATTTGTCTGCTTCCAATGTCAAATTCTTTAGTTAATTTCGTTGATTTTGCTGCTGTTTTGGATTGGCGTGTATATGACCCTTTTCCTTACTTTTGCTTTTGTTTTGCTTTTTTTCTGCTTCTACTGTGCTTCTTCTCTATTTTGCTTCTACTACGTTTTTCTTCTGTTTTGCTTCTTCTTCTTCTACTTCCCTAAACCCAATTTCATTCTTTGCTACCCTAAACCCAAAGTCCTATTTCTCAATTCACCATAAATCTAGCTGGATAAATCCAAGTCAAACAAAATTTCACATCGAGCAATTAAGCATTTAACGATTGGGTGACCAAAAATTCTAAAAAGCATAACGTCAGTGGCCTTTTTAAAAATTTTGAAATATCGGTGACCAAAACAAAAGGCACTAATAATTGGGTGACTACTGGTGTAGTTCACCCCTTTTTTCTTTAAGTACCAATGTCCGACATATTTTCAAACATGAATTTGGAAATACAACCTTCCAAGTACATAAAAAACTACTTAAAAAATTAAACATGCCAATATTAGATAGATGCTTGTATCCGATACTCACATTCAAATCCAAATATATATATATTGAAAAAAATATTTTTTGTCAGTTTCAAACATTAAAAACCAAAGTTCAGTGAAAAGGGGAAAATAAAATCAACAAATGTAAGATTCATCAATGAACAAAACCCATCTACAAGCAAAAAAGAGAAAATTCCCATTAACTAAGGCATGAAAATTTAAACAATGAAGGCATACATCCTAGTCCAATAATTTAACACGTCAAAAAAGCTTGCACTTGAAATCAGCAAAAATATTAATCAAACTATAATAAAAACAAGTAAAATAAAATCTGCTAAGCCAAAAAAGACGATAACCATAAAAGGCATACCTCTTAATTCTCTTATGCAAATCTTGTAGTGCTGAAGGCATTCATCAATGGTAATGGCAGCATGTTCAGCAATGGCAGCAAGGTTGAATCAGAACAGAAGATTTTTTAATGAACAAAAAGAAAAAAAAAAAAGAAGGTAAGGAACGCCAATAAAAAGGGTTCAGCGAAGAATCGTGTTAAAGATTTATAAAGCCAAGTTGGTAAATAAAGCAATGATCAAAATTACAAATAAAAAAAATTTTGTGCAAGGAATGAATAAGCAACAATGACCTTACATCTCATGCTCATATAATAGACCTACTTTTCCTATGTGAAGAGAGTCTGATTTTGTTTCTATCGCTTGAATATGCAGCAAAGGCTAGCTTTCCACAATTCCACAAAAAGGTCAATCCCTGATGATGGCAGGATTGAACATGGGTCCCTTTACAGTCTATCGAAACTTTAGCAGGCATGTCGTCGGATTCTTCAGGATCCCTTTTTTTTTTTTCCCCAAATGATGCTCGTAAAATGAACTTTCCCCTCTCGGATAGCATTCAATTAGCCTGTAGATAACAACTGTACCAGAAGGAAGGAAAACCAAGCACAAACATATGTATACTACTGCGAAAGAATGTACGCTTTCCCTACCTTTTATTCTGAACCCTCTTTCTTTTCTTTGTCACTATTAGATCGATCTCTCCAAATTCCCAGAGTCTTATAATCCCACACAATCTCAGATATCTCATCTTGAGGCAAACTTAGGCCTTCCCGTTTTATGGCTCTATGCAAGTTGCAGAAGAATTTTGGGTCTTGGAGTCTAATATACTCATGCAAAACCTGCTCATGGTTTGGTTTCCAATTCCTAGGAAATGGGGTGTAATCACAAGATGGAATCGATGACATGTGCGAGAACTGAACGCCTTCGATTGCATCAACAAGTCCCATCCTCAAAAGGTCAGAGTATTCAGGCGCAGAATTGTTGCTACTCTCCCTCAATGGACGACTAAGATCACGAGAAGCTATCTTATACACCTTGGCACGAGATTTCAGCCTATACCTTGCAGCATACAGTTTAGCTAAAGAGCTACGAATCACATAAGCACAAAAGCCAACAACTTTCTTTCGATTGTCAGCATATCTGTACCAATCAGCCATGGTCTCAAGAAACTTATTCATCTGTGAATTTGTATGAGCTTGACTCGAGTAGAGCATCGGGTTACAAGGCAGAGGCTCAGGATCCTTATCACCCTTGACAAACTGAAGCCTCCTGAACTGACGAATGCATTGCTGTAAGCTAGCTGTAACAGAAAGCAAAGTCCCTACACCCTTTTGACTCACGATATTCCCTCCGCTAGCTGTGTAACGAAGGGTTGGGTGTATTACTCTCCTGCAAATTATATGGTCCAAAAATTGAATTCCTCTACTAATGTGTTCTATTTCCACCTTAGAATTATCCAACCTTATCCCGAATTTGCTCTCACAAAACTCAATTATTTCCTTTCTAATTTGCACCGCATCCTCCCTGGGTCCTCGAATGCCAATCAAGAAATGACCTCCATATCTTATGTAATCCATTTTCCTAGTTTTCTCTCTACCACTAGCCGGAACAAACTCAGGCCAAGAGGGGTTATGACATCCATCATTAATTGTATCTTTCCATATGGAATCATGCTCAGACGGCCTAAAGAATGCAACTATCTTCTCTTCCATCACTTGATCCAATTCATTGAGACAGACATTAGCAAGTAAAGGACTTAAAATTCCACAATAACCATAAGAAGGTACCTTAGCAGCTTCCTCGGGGGCAAAATCAAAGAAAGTCCTCAACCAATAGGGGTCCGGTTTCGGCTCATTGTCATTCAAAATTTTCTTCTTAGTAGCTTTTCTCTTTTTCTTTCTCTTGCTCTTCAAATCTCCAGCATCACCACCATCATCACTCTTTAATCTCTTCTTAACACGAACATCAAGCCCGGATTTAATCAAATTCAAAACTTTCTTATCTTTTACAACCTTTTGAACATGACCCATGATTACATCTACATCCACATTATCAAGCAACTCACTCAGGTCGCCTTTTAGAAACCAAAGGTACCCAGCAAAGTTACTTCGGATAGTTCGAATAACCGTATGGGCACTCCTTCCAGGCCTAAAGGCATGAGATTTTCCTGAAAATCGAGTTTCAAAAATAGGTTCCAAGACCATCAGAAGTACCTCTTGGACAACCCGATCTTGGAAGCAGGGGTCAGGGGATTCAAGCATGGCTTGAAGTTTCCTCTTCGAGATTACACTCGTCGAACGCTTGTCGTTTGGGCTACGAATAAGCTGATGGGTCTTGTTGTTCCACTTGAAACGACGGCCATGAACGACGGCATTTTGGAGGGAGAGAAGGGAATGGAGTGTCTGGGAGTGTATGGCGTTGCGGGGAGGGAACGTTCCGGTCACGTGAGCGCAGGACCGCTGGTAGGCTAAGACCCACAGGTCGAATTTCGAAAGGAAGCCTGTGAGGTTCGGGAAAGTGGCAGTGGGTGGCGAAGAGAATGATTTGACCCATATTGAAAGGCAGATGTCAATTGGATCCTGCTTTAAAAGAGTGTATGGATCTTGGTCGGATGTCGAGTCGTAAGCTGAGAGGATCGAAAGGGAAGAAGAAGAAGAAGAAGAAGAAGAAGAAAAACGAGGGAAAGCTTTTCCAATGAAAATGGAGGGAAGGTGTTTGATGGTTTTCCTCAGAGACATTTTTTTGAAGACAGCAGCATCGTTACTCCTCTTTTTGGCCAATTCTTTTTCATCTGTCTGATGGCGCCATTTCAAAGGTTTGTTTTTCTGTACTTATATTTATTTACTTTTAGCCAATTTATCATTTTTTATATTATTTCTGTGATTTAATCATCGAGGAAATCTTATAACTAAGGTGATTTTACCATTCTTGTCTTGTGCATACTTTATTTGCTTAATAATAATTAAATTTTGAAAATTAAAAATAATTATATTTGATATTATTAAAAATTAAATTTTATTTTGTTTAAACGTATCCAAATAATCATGTATATTATAATAATTATATAAGTTAATGATTTCAATGTTATTTAAAAATAAATTTTTTTTAAATATTATTAATCTTTTATTTACTTTATAATTATGAATAATTAAATTACAAAATTAACAAATATATTTATTGATAAGTAAACTAATATTTATAGTATAGATTAAGAAAAATTTTAAATTAAAAATAAAAATTATATCTATTAAAATCATATTTAAAGAAAAAAATATTTATTTATATATATAACATTTAAAAAAAGTTAAAATAAATTAGCATTAATTTTTTTAGTTCGATTAAATGAATATTAATTTGAAAATATTAAAATTTATAATTAAAATAAATATAATTTTAAGAGAAAGTAAGTTTAAATTTACATATCACTTCACCTCATTGAAAAACGTTTTTTTTTTACTATTTTATATTGGGATTAGATCACTTTACAAATCACTATGTTTCAAAATCACGCCAAGATATGATTACTGAATAGTTACTATATATATATATATAATGATACAATCCAAGTAGATATATCCATTTTGATATAAATTTAAAAATCAGACTAACCCATTTAAACCTAATCAAACTAGAGTTAATAAAAAAAAGTTAATAATTTGAAATTGATCATTTTAAACTAAAAAATGACTAAACTCAAATTAAAAAAGAAAAAAGATACCACGCAAGTAGATTTATTAATTCTGACTTAAACTCGAAAAACTAGACCAAACCACTTGAACTCAAACCTGATAGAACTTAATTTGACTAAAAAAAGTTAATAGCCCAATATTGATCAACTTAAACAAAAAATGATTCAAATCCATAGTGGCCAAAACCTAAAATGACTCAAACTTGAATTAACCCGAACAATTAAGTTAAAATGACTCGAACCTAGTACGACCAAACCTACGTGTTAAACTAAATTGACCTGAAATTGATTAACTCGAGTGTTAAACTCGATTGACCAAACTCGAAATGGCCCGTATCCAAAATAAATTGAACCTGATTAACCCGAATGTTAAACCCGATTGATTAGAACCTAAAATAACCCAAAATCGAAATAACTCGAATATGAAATAACCTAAACTTGAGACCAAATTAACTCAAACTCTAAATAATCTAAAAACCAAAATGACAAGAACTTGAAAATGACTTGAAAATTTGAAACCTAAAATGACTCAATCTGACCTGTCCAATTAACAGGTTTAACCTAAATTATCAAGCTAGCCTAATTTAAAGCCCGATTAAAGAGTTTAATCAAAATTGCATCTAATTTTAATCTTGGAAAATGAATGGATTTGAGGCAGATTGAATTCACTAGATCGTATGACACCTATAAATGTGTGTGAAAATTTATTTTCAACATAAAAAATTAAAAATAAAGAAAGAAAGAAGTAAATTACAATGGTGGATAATTACATTTTAATGGCATAATGGATGTGAAGTTAAAACTAGTTTTACACAAAAAAAGGTTAAAATCAATTTATAATGTATTTGTAGTTAATATATATATATATGCTATCAGTGAGTTTCAAAATTTTAAACTTAACGAGTTTGGGATAACACTAAACTTAGTCACTCTCATTATATATAGTATAAATAAATTAAATCTAACTAAAGCCATTGAACTCGATCAACAAAATCAAGCTAGTAGATTACAATTAAAGGCTTCAACTTAATTTATTTTTAGATTTAATCAAACAAAATTAGGTGCCTATAAAGACAATAGTACTTTACATTAAATCTATTCATGGACCAAATTGAATGAGTTCGAGTTGAGTTCAAGAAGAACATTAATGGACTTTATAGCTATCCAGACTTTGCTCAAAACATGTATAGAATATTATATCCAAACCTAACTCACATATGTAAAACATTATCTAGGCGTGTCCAAGTTTTATACAAAAGAAATTCTAAAAATGATTGATCCCTTGAAAAATTTATGTTACTAATAATAAAATAAGTAAAGTTAGACACAATCAAATTTAGACAAACAAATGTTATGTTAAAGCTTTTACCTATTGTTGAAATAAGCATTATTTTTTGCCAAAAACTTGTTTTTAAACTTAACTAGTAGCATGCCCTCGCAATGCTGCTGGAATTATTGCTTTTTATGTGATAAATAATCGGAGTATCATTTGTATAAATTTTATGAATTTTATTAATAATAAAAATGTAAAATATGAGTGTTATTCTTCACCTAAAATCTCCAACATAACAAAAAGAAATAATGACAAAAATGAGTAAAGAACTTTTAAAGTTCATAATAAAATACAAAATTCAACATTCATTCACAACTACAAATCCAAATCTTACCGATGATTGCCTTATGCAATAGTAAGCAGTTGGCACTAATCTATGCATTTGATCTTTATCATATTTACCTTTCAGTTTGAGTTAGCTAGTTTAGTAATGTTCTCAAATTCCATAAGAGACTTTGCCTATAAATGAAAATCATTGCAGTAAGAAATTGTTGACAAAAAGCTTCTATGGTATGAGTTATTGGAATTAATGCTACCAAATTAATCTTTACTTACAATCTCAAATGTTTAGGAACAATAGAAACAAAGGTGTCTTTGCAAAAAGTCCTAATTATTCTTTATTTGGTTTTTATAGTTGATTATCAGTCTAAAGTAAAAACTTAAGATATTTAATACTTATTCATGGAATTTTACTTCAGATAGGATATTCATTTCAAAAGCTTAAAAGTGTGCATAGTGCACACTTATAAAAAGAGGTTTTACTTTGATGAATCAACAAGTAGGTGACCAATAATAACCTATAAGAGAAGAATCCCTAGTGCAAAAACAGTTGCTCTCTTTCTTTAAAAGAATTATTGAGAGCATGGAAAAATAAATAAAAATTCTATGACATATAAATACGCAAGTGCCACTCTAAGCCTATTCAATGTGCAACTAAACAAAATATAGTCAGATGCCTTTATTATTATGAAAGAATAGTGAGAATGAGAGTAAACATGTAATAAATAATCAATTATTTAACTTCATTTCTATTTTTTTATAATTATAATTATTTCATTATTCAAAGAAAGCATAATAAAATATGCTAAAAGAATTATTGCTAAGATTTTCATTTAGGTCAAACTTATAAGAAACTCGAATCAATTAACCAAACATTTATATGATTGACAATCAACTATGGCAAGACCTGAAAGGCAAGACAATACCATACCAACGCTTTACATTAAAGTAGCATATTCATATTCTGAAAAAGAATAATCAATTAAAAAATAAAATATAAGAAAAATATAAGATTTAAGTGAATGTCAATAGTGTTACACCAAAAGCATATAAAACTCATGAAAAAGAAAAATCAATTAAAAAAATAAAATAGACCTTAAAGCTTTTGGCTTGAATATTAAATAAAAGAATGAGACTAAAAATGCAAGAAAAATAATAGATATTTGAAAAATATAAAAATAAATAAATACAAGCTCACTTATAGGTAAGAAGCATCACATAAAAAAAAAAAGTAGTATAAAAACCACAAATGAAAAGATTAAACATTTGGATGCATTAATATAAAAGCATCAACATAAAATATAGGAAAGAACAAGAAAGGAAAAATAATTTTTATATCAAACCACTTATCTATGTTAGAGCAAATTATAAAACATATACTCATAATCTAATTTAACAATAAAAAATCACTTCCTAAAATATAGAAATTTTGAACACAAACATAGCTTTGAAGTTTTAATGTAATATTAGAAAATTTAAACAAAATAAATAGTAAAATTAAAACTTATATATATAATAGTAAGCAATGAAAAGAGATGTCAAATTAGAAACCTTCTTGAAAGCAAGAATAGTTAGTAAGAATATAATAAAGCAATCTTAGCACACTAAAAGCAAAAGTAAGGAAAAAGAATAAACAAATAACAATACATATAATTTCAACAATAAAAAATCACTTTCTAAAACAGAAAAAGTTTGAACATAAACATAACTTTGAGTTTAAATATAATATTAAAAAATTTAAATAAAATAAATAAAATAATTAAAACTTAGACCTAAGATAGTAAAAAATAGACTACTTGAAAGCAAAAACAATAAGCAAGAACAAAAAAACCTATTTCCATTATTAATACAACAATAATAAAAATATTTACCCAAAAAGAATAAAATTAATTATTGTGGTTACCCATAAAAAAACTATTGAAAGCCAAACAACCACCACAAGCCAAAAATGTAATTACCCCTTATAAAACTTAAACATGCAAAAATTAAGAAAAGAAATAAATTTTCATATAACATATGAAGTTGAAAAAAGATATTAATTTTAATAGCTAACAACCCAATAAAAAAAAAACATAAGACAAATTTTTTCCTTTTATTGATTCAAAAAATAAATAAAAAAAAGGAAAGAATTTTTATGCATACCATAAAAAAAATTTTCCTTTCCTTCATCTGTTGGTATGCCTGTGGATATAAAAACCCATGTTGATAAACTAAAATGAAAGGATCAAACATTAGGATCTGTTAATATAATAGCATCAACATCAAATGTAGGTAAAAAGAAAATAATAAGTATATCGAACCAGTTATCTATTTTAGATCAAATTATAAAACACAAACTCATAATCTACTTTAACAATAAAAAATCACTTTATAGAACATAGAGGCTTTGAACATAATCATAAGTTTGAAGTTTGAATGTAATATTAGAATTTTTTTTTTTTGAAATGGTAATATTAGAAAATTTAAATGAAATAAATACTAGAATTAAAACTTCATATATATAATAATAAAAAATAAATAGAGAAGTCAAGTCAAAAATCCACTTAAAAATAAAAACAATTAGCAAGAACAAAAAAGAAACCATTTTCATTATTAATACAGTACTAAAAATATTCTCAAAAAATTAAAATTAAGAACTTATCCTTAAAAAACTATAGAGAGCCAAACACCCATTCTAGTTCAGAAGTGCAATGACCCTTTGTAAGACTAAGCAAAGAAATAAATGTTCACATAATATATGAATGAAAAATAATAATTCTAAAAAGCTAACAACCTAAAATAATTTTCGTTAAATGAAAAAAAAAAAAGAAAATAATATTGATTCATACCATAGAAAAAATTTTTCTTTCCTTTAACTATTGGCATGTCTATAGGTGCAAAAACTTATGTTAATTCGTGTCCAAAGCCACCAATCTAGCCGCTATCCAATAAATCTTTCATTTTTATTCTCTTTCTTTTTTCCTTCAAAAGCTTATTCTTTAATGGTTTTTTCAATATAAAAAAAATCTAAAAAAAGAAAGATTTTATAAATAAAAATATACAATGAGAGGAGATTTTTCAAAAATATTTGAATTGAAATAGAGAAAGAATAAGGCTAATAGTGAAGTTGGATGCTTGATATTGATCGTAAAAACCAATGGCGGATAAAGGCAGTTGGCATTTTGGTTGTGGCATTTTATTAATCTAAAAAATAAATATCTAAATCAAAAGAGAAAACATACAAAAGAAAATTAAAAAAAAATAACCTATTTTCCTTTAGTCATAGGTCTTCATTTTTCTTAGCATCCTCGTCAATTAACGAACCAATTGATCACCCAAGGTCAAACTAAAAGCCCTTCCCTCATCTGAGATCACTCTTCTTTCTACTCTCTTTCCTCTCTTCTCCCGTAAATACATCATTTTTCTTTTCAAATTGGCAAAAGAATGAAAACTATGAAAGAAAAAGGAAATGAAAGGTTTCTGATTTCGCTTACCTATCCGTTCCATCAATGTTCTGACAAAAGCATGGGCAATTGATAGGACAAAAGCATGGGCAATTGGTAGGATTATAAGAGTTGATGGCATAGGTGAATAGTAAAAGTCAAGAACATCAATTTTCTTGTTAAATCACTGAAATTAAAAGATACTAAATGAAAATATTTTAATATAAAATAATAAGATGATCGAATGATAGAAATGGCCTGGATTATTTCTACCTGTACAGTCCCTTAAGAATTCAAAAATAATAGATAGTTAGATATTTATATCTAAATTTTTTTAAATATAAAATAGATATTTAAATTTAAAAATAAAATTAGATCTTTGAAGGAATTTATTTTAAATTTGTTTTGTCAATGTGCCCAACGTGATTTAACATCGTTGCAAAAAGTTTGTAGCATGCTAATATATAGATCAATGAGAAAGCTTGATTTGACAAAAAAAAATTATGCCATGTCATTTTAGAAGAAAAATTTATACGTATTAGAATTCAAATTTAAATCTTGTTAAATATCATATTTTAAAAATAATTATATGAATTAATTTGATTAAATCTCTAATTTTGATGGTTATTAGATTTTTTGCTCGAAAATAAGAGAAGGCTATAAATGCAAAAATTCAAATTTTAAACCTATTGGATGCATCCTCTCAAAATGATTACATAAATAAACTAAGCTGAACTCCGAATTCATATATTGATAAGTTAGCTTGGCTCCATAACAAACATGAAACTGATAAATAAATTAAGATATTAGTTAATTATATGGAGAAATTAATAAAAGATAAAAGGCATAAAAATCATTTATTTCCAATATATGTATCTTTTGGCAATGACTTGTAGCATTAAAGTATAGGGTTGGATTTTATTAATTATCTAATATAAGAGGTCACCTGACATAAATTTGATAATCTTGTTCAGCTAGGCTATCCCACCATGGCATGAAGCTAGGTAACCTCGTAAGGCAAAATCAAGTTGATTTATAGCCATAAGTTTAAGATATTTTATATGAAACATAGGACTATGGAAAAAAAAAAAGAGTGAATTTTGAGTGTTAAATTAGATGATAAATTATTTTAAAAAATGAATTTATAGGAAATTAAATGGCTTAATTATTATTTATAAGTTTTAATAGCTCCTCAATAAGTCCAATAAATGATTAATTAATTTTCATAGAAACAAAAGTATAGAAAAAATGTGCAATAGTTAAGAAAGATAAGAGTAGTAACGCCTATAGTTTGATAGACAATAAAACACTAGATGAAAAAAGTAATAGAGAAAATTGTTGGATTCAAATTTGAAAATTTTAATACCATATTAAATTGAATAATTAATACCTTCAAAAACTCGAATGAATAAAAGAGCATCCACCTACATGGAGAAAAAATGTTCGTTGATAATTACCATTACAAGTTTATATGATGGACGTTGATATATAATTGCAAAGCTAATAAGAAAATGTCAAATGAACCGAAAGCTTAAATTAGTTAGTTCACATAGTCAGTTAGCATATAATAAATTTAGAATTCAAACCCTAATATTTATAACCTTTCCCTCTGTCCTCAAGTTATAGCCTCATTTGTAAAAGAAAATGTTAAATCAAGGATCACTTAAAATGGGCTTAGGCTTTCAAAAAGACCAAAGCTAAATTCAGCATATGCAGTATTGTTCCAAAGTGATTTTTTAAGCCTCTATTTAGATAGAAAGTGAAATTAACAACAATGATAGAAATGAGATTAGTTATTATAAGCAGCAAGAGTATTGTAGTGATGATATTAAAATTAATGATGGGATATGTATTTTGATGCATAAGCAACAAAAGTAATTGCTAAAAATAGAAAATTGCTATTACAGACGTGAAATTACAATATATATATGTAATGAAACTTTTAAGTTATTTGATATTTATAAAATTAATAAATAATTAAAAATATCAAATTATATATTAGTCTATTTTATTAATAAATAAAAATTAATAAAAATAATATATCAAATAATATTTTATGTTTATTTTTATATAATGATTTATTTTCAATTAATTTTAATTATTTTTATACATATGTATTAATCTATTATATAATAAAAATTATTAAATAATAGTAAAATATAATAAAAAGACTAATTACATGGGTTAACAAATCAAAAGTGTCCTACCGAATGATTTTTCTCACTGAGCTTGAGCTTTAATGAAAAAATGTCGACCGTGATGATATCCAAATGATATTAAAAATACTAGTTGTATGTGTTGTATATATAAAATTCTTTGGATCCCATTATATTAGTGGTGTGGCGGAATTGAAATAAACTCTTAATTTTCAAGGTTTCAAAGGAAAGAGTAAAAAGGTCAAGGGGTTAGGAGAACCTCAACTTATGGAAATGGCTTTGGCCATGGTCTCAATCCAAATATGTCTCCATCTTTAAAAAGTCTCAATGTCATATTTAATGGCCAAGGCTTAGGAATAATAATTTGATTGTAGTTGAGCCACACACAAATTAATTACTCAACAATATTATAATCAGATATTTAAATTATGGTCGCGAATGCATTTATTATAGTTAGGAAAGTAATAAATGCAATCGTAACATAACTATTGGTAGCAAAGAAAATCAAAACCACAAGATAACAATTATAATATCACGTTATAGTTGATATTTAAATCCCTGATTTTAATAACTCTTTTACACTACAACCAAGAATGAAGTGAGTCCAAAATCGCACTCAAAAGCATTAAGTGGATGCTCTTGGTGAGTACATATATGCACACACATTTCTATCAACAAATATATATATATACACACACACACATTTACATTTGATACAATATTATTATTTGGCCTTACAAATACGTTAACAAAATGCTAATCAATCACTCATTATTTTTTTGAGAGATAAGAATAAAATATTACAATTGAAATGTGAGATTTTGAACTTAAATCATGAACTCTTAAGCATAGGCACTTAATCAGTAAAGGCCTAGTTTAGTACCACGATTGTGAACAAATTGTTAAGTATTTGACCAAAATTAAAATTTAGAATCTGTTTAGATTCTAGTAAGATTTTATTTGTTATAGATTACTTGTTCATTAAGTTTATTTAATAAGTAAGTATTTTTAATAAGGACATAAATCTTAGTGAGAATTCTTGGTGACCAAGTAATTATCTCTATAAATATATAAATAGACATAAACCTTTAGAATTAAAAACAAGAGAGATATAAACCCTACAAAATCTCATTGTGAAAGGACGGTTTATAGATTTCTCCATATAAAAGCAACTATTGTTTTGATTGTGATGAGGGTTTGTAGCTTTTTGTGTACAAAAGCTACCAGTGTATTGATTATGAGAGGGTTTGTAGCTTTATACGTGCAAAGGCTCTAAGTTGATTAGTGATAATGTTTAAATGCACCTTTTAACATAAATAGAGGTGTCCATGAACTGTATCATAGCCCAAAAAATTTTGAGATTTCTTGCCTTGGCCTAAATGGCTCGACTTAAAAGCCTAAATTACTATTTATAAATTAATAAAATTTTAAAAATTATTTTTATATTAATATTTATATATTTTAAATTAAATTTAAATTTAAATTAAAATATTTTTGTTATTAAATACTAAATAGGGTCGAGCCAACCTGAATTAGGAAATGCCATATCAAAGGCTTGGCCAAAATGAGTAGGTCGGCCCATGGATTGGTCCAAACATAAGTCAACATTTCATTTGGAATAAGTGCTTATTTAAATACAAATTAAAAGATAAGATCTTATTTAGATACAATAAAAGTATAAAAGTATATCTAGTAGTAAAATTCAAAAGTTTTTTAATATTTTATTTATAAAAAGAGCTGCGGCATTTGGTTAGTCGTATATATGATTAATTTCTTAGCTTAAATCCAAAAGAGTTGGGATTACTAGATGCAAATATACGAAATATCAAATTTTATATAAATATATAATATCTTAAATATAATTATAATATAAAAATATTTAAGATAAATACGATAGAAATACATGTGTTGCGGAATTTATTTATAGTTAGGCATGTTGGGAACATTTGTAGAGGAATAATATTAGTAGACTATATCGTTTTTACATTTTACTCCTAAAACTTACTCTTTCTTTCATATGTACCCAACAAATATGCATAAAAGAAATATAATCTTTTAAATGTATAATTTTTTTTGAAAAGTTGGTCATACTCGTATTCGATATATGCACTTCATTGAGGCTTTCGAGTTTGCAAAAATTGATGCAAGCATTTGGTATTTAAATTGCAATTATAACCTGATGTGTTACAATTGTTATTTTATGATTTTTTTTTCACCGTCGATATTATTATCAATATTCACCACAATTGATCGCTCACAATCACAACTACGATAAATACAATCGCAATTGAAAACATGTTTAATTATAATTTTAACATTTTTATATACGATTGATGTTTTAATAAACCCATCATTAAATTTATCAATATAATCATACTCGTCATATACATATAGTTTCAAATCAATCTAATATAATATATAATGTCTAAAATATAATATTTTTCATATACATTTAACAGTTGAAAACTTTTAACATCAAACAAATAATTAAACATTTTTAAGTTATCCAAACCACGAGCAGATCTAAATTTACCTTTAATAACAATTAGGCTAACATGAAAAGAACTATTCTTATAAACTTCCATCGTGAAACCAATTTAAAACTCTCTGATAGTCCTTTTATTACATTTTCTTTTTCTCTTTTTAAGTTAGAAGAAAAAGAACAACCAACTTCTATTTTTATTTTTTTTACATTAATTACTTTTTATTTTTCATTATTTTTCTCTATAGTGTTAAAAATATTAAACTTTCTTTTTTCTTTTTACTATAAAATGCATTACACTTAAAGTTTTTGTCTTATATTGATTACGTAAAATGCAAATGTGACGCAATGCTATTTGGGAAAAACAAAAAGTTTACGATTACAATGTACATATTTTTTGGTGAAATAAATTTAAATAGTTTGTTTTCTTAAAATGATTAAATGCAACTTTTTATTGTGCCACATGCATCCTTTAAGATCGGATCACTCATCTAAACTTAAATTTTAAATAGCTCAAGATTTAAATAAAAGTATTGAATTCAAAATGCGAATTTAGATAAAAAAATGAGGCTTATTTATAAAAAGATTAAACCTTGAATGTGGTATCCTTGACCCAAACTTAGTTTAACCTGTTTTATTAATATAGATTTTTAAGAGAGATCAATTCTTTATATAAATTTGTGGGGGCTATGCAAGTTTGGATGATGGTTTTATATGTTCAAATTGAATCAGGTTTAAATAAAAAAATTTTTTACCTATATTTTAGACCAAACCTGAACAAATAAAAGATTTATTAATATGGAAACTAAACCTAATTTAACTCGTAATAAAGTCTAATGTCGGTTAAAATCTTTGTTTAGTCCCTATATTATAATCAAAGAAGCAATTTAATTTCTATACTATTAAATTCAATTGTACCTTTGAAAATGTAACCAAAAAATAATTTTGGCATATATGACCATATAGTGTTTATTTACCAAAAAAATGATTTCTTTTTTTTTTCATTTTTTGCATCAATAAAAAAATATTTTTTAAATTTCTTATCAGCATTTAATGTGTCACGTCAACATATGACCAAAAGTCATCTTGTCACATAACCATTTTAATAGAAATGTTAACCCAGCAATAATTTTACTTTTTTCTTTAATATCACAAGTATAAAGATTAAGTTGGTTAAAGTCTACTAGCAATCACTGCACTATAGTAAAAGAAGCATTTTAGTCTTTGTACTATTAAATTTAGTATTTTAACACTTTACTTTAAAAATTATGGTAAATAAGAAAAAAATAGATAACAATATTTAAAAAATTATTTAAATGTTAATAAAATATTGACATATCATGTGATATAGAATTTAAAATTATATACAAATATAAGTTTGGGCTGTGGGTCGAATATGGGTCACTTTTTTATATAATATTCAAAATTACACATTATATGATATATTAATATTTAAATAAATTTTTAACATCATTGACTATTTTTTTTATTTCCTATAATTTTTAAAATGCAAGGATTAAAAAATTAACTTTAATAGTATAAAGATTAAATTTTTTTTTTATTATAGAATAAAAACTGTTAATGAACTTTTACCGATTCAATTACATAGATATGAAATACAGTGACTAATTTACACTTTCTCTATATTAAAGAGAGCTTCCTCATACTTTAACTTTTTTAGTGTAAATATAAAAATCCTATGTCCATATGCTAACTATTTCTATTTATAACTATTAGTTAATTTACTATTTTACTGTATTTTTCAAAATATAAATACTAAATTAAAAAAAACTAAATTATTTGCTTAGTTATACGACAATTAGGCTGCAACTTTGAAAGTCCAATGTCATATTGAAGTCCAAAGACAGACAAAATGTTAGGGAAAGTGTTTTTTTTTTCTTCAAAAAGGAAAAGAACAAATCTTCTATACCTACTATTATCTTTTAGTCCTAGGACTCAAGTGGTATTTATCAAATTTGTAAGATTTATTTTAGTCCAACTATTTAAGAAAGAATTTCAAAAAAAGAAATAGATTAATAATTATTATAAACAAGTGAACTTAGAAAAAATAATTTCAAGAAAAGAAATAGTAAAATTGTAAGGAATATTTAAGGGTTATTTTTTAAATTTACAAAGTTATTTTCGTATGGGAGAATTTCAGAGAAAAAACATATTGATAATTATTATAAAAAAGTGAAATTAAAAAAATAATTCCCAAACAAATAGTAAAATTTTAAAAAATAAATTGATAATTAGTAGGGAGAATTTTAGAAAAAGAAATAGATTGATAATTATTATAAAAAGTAAAATTAGAAAAATAATTTAAAAAAATACTAAAATTTCAAAAAAAATAAATTGATAATTATTAAAAAAGAGTAAAATTAAAAAAAATAATTCAAAATAAGAAATAGTAATTATTAAAATTATTAATAAAGAGACTGTAATTATAATTTTACTCTTATTTTTATTTGTTTATTATTATTTTTATCCTTAAAAAATAAACGGTGTGGGTTGGTTCCCTAAGTAAGGAACCGATCCCCCATCAATAAATATTATATATAATATATAATGTATATAATATATAAAAATTATATATGTTGAAAATATTATTTAAAAATAATAAAAT
>JBBYHK010000005.1:11678337-11710958 GCA_038382065.1 Adansonia grandidieri
GAAGAAGAAGAAGAAGAAGAAGAATTCCCGGAAATTCAAGACCATGGAGAACAACCACAACAAGAGGAATCTGAAGAAGGAAGGTTGTACGTTGGGAATTTGCCTTATTCAATGACTTCTTCTGAGTTATCTGAGATTTTTAGTGAGGCTAGTCGTGTTGCTAATGTGGAGGTTTGATTTTTTTTTTTTTTGCCCATTACATTGTTTCCCCATTTGAATTTTGTTAAAGCTTTTAATGTTTGTTGAATTGTGTTCTTTGATAGATTGTTTATAATCGAACAACCCATCGGAGCAGGGGATTTGCCTTTGTCACAATGGGGACCATTGATGAAGCCAAAGCAGCAATTAGACTGTTTGATGGATCTGTAAGTTTTAATTATAGAGTTTCTCGACTGTTTATGTTTTTTAGCTTAATGCATGTCAATCATACTATGTTTTTTTATTTTTCTTAAAATACGCGAATCTAATATTTATATTTGATATATATTTAAATATGAATATTGAGATATATTCCTTTAGATATATATATATAAAAAAAACTTTAAATAAAAAAATAAATATATCCATTTCGAATATATATATTCATATCCTCACTTGAATCCGAGTCACATATATGCGTATTACTAAGAGTCATCAAACCACTACGTTTCCAGACTTGATGTTCTGAATTCAATGAAATATGTTAGCATGTATAAGATGACCGTAAAAGCTTTTATAATCATGTTACCAGTTTAATTACCAATAATTGACTTGCATTACTTGATTAAAGCATACCATGCAAGGATTTAAACAGTAAAAATATCACGTTACGATTATTATTTTATAATTTTAATTTTTTTTAATATTAATATTATATCATTCATTACATCCTAACCGTAATAAGTACAACACGACAGCAATTTAAATCTGCAGTGCCGTGAGGTAGAATGTGTGGCTTCCCAGCCAAGCACAGTTTAGTAACTAGCGCTATGTTATTGCAACTAGGGTGTAAATGTTGGATACAGGTGTTTATCTGATACAGGTATGTTTAAGTTTTTTTTAAAATTTTTATATATTTGGATAATTATCTCGTATTTATGTTTGGATATATATCAGATACAAATGTCGAATATGAATAATATTCAATTTTTTAAAAAATTTTTAAATATCTAGAGGATCCATAGAGTATCATATTTTTATAGTTATATTCGAATATGCATCAAACACAAGCGTGAGACATTATGTATTTCAAAAAAAGATAAAAAGTTGTAGTAACATTATCCATTAACATAGAAGATATGTTAATGTTTTATCACTAATTGCTAACAGCAAGTGGGAGGGCGGACTGTGAAGGTAAACTTCCCGGAGGTGCCGAGAGGAGGTGAGAGGCAGGTAATGGGACCGAAGATTCCGAGAGGCTATGGAAGCTTTACCGATAGCCCTTACAAGATCTATGCCGGAAACCTGGCTTGGGGCGTCAAATCTGAAGGTCTCAAAGATGCATTCGCTAGCCAACCAGGCGTGTTGAGTGCTAAAGTCATCTACGAGAGGGACACTGGAAGGTCTCGAGGCTTTGGGTTCCTTTCTTTTGAGTCTTCTGAGACTGTTGAGGCTGCTCTAAATGCGATGAATGGAGTGGTAAGACTCACAGAATATTTGAAGATTGAAGTTTGTTTACCTTTTCGAGGGCCGACAATTTTAAATACCATTACATAAATATAAAATTTATAAAAAAATAAAAATATAACACAACACAAATATATATTTAAATATCTTATAATATAAATTATTAATATATCAAAATTTATATAAATATAAAACACTTTAAACACGATTATGATATAAAAATTATATAAATGCACGAATTGTTAGGTCTTTTTTCTTCCAAGGGTTATTTGGTTTTTTTTTTTTAAAAAAAAAAATTGTGACTAGTGCTTAATAATATGGGTTTTTCAAAATAAAATTGAATACCATATATAATCGAATTAACTTAAATCAAACTTCATAAGGACAAATCGATTTGGCTCATTTTTTTAATTTAAAAATATATATATTTTTATGGTACTTTTAAAGTTTTTTTTTACAAAAACAAATTAAAAACTTAATAAAAATTAATTAAAAATAAAATTTAATTTGATCTGAATAAATATAATTTTTTAATTTATTAAAAAATTTAAATTGTATTGAATATATTTAATTATTATTTGAATTGAAATCAAATCAAAATCAATAAAAATTGAATCGTGATTGAGCTAATTATTATGATTTAATTTTTTTTTTTTTTTTTTTTTTTTGTAATCATGCTTGTAGGAGGTGGATGGTCGACCTCTACGACTAAATTTAGCTGCTGATAGGGCTCCTCGTACTCCTTCACCTGAAACAGAAAGACCTGAAAGCAGTGAATTGCTTTCCAACGTCGACACTTGAGGGATAAAGGGCTGTTCATTATTTGGTTTTATTTGAATTAATCTATCGAAATTGAATTCGATTTGATTATCCGTTTAACTGAAAAAAAATTTTAAAAATTTTAATTACCGGTTAAAATTATCGAGTTAATCAAATAACTCAAAATATATATAAAATAATATAATTTAATTCCTCACAAGAATTTTTTTATGTAGTCATCATTGTTAGGGTTTGATCTTCAGAGACCACATGGTGTTTTAAGTTTTTATATTAGCAAAGTTTTTACTTAATGTACTTACTATTTATATTTAATATTTGAATATTTATTAAATGATTATATTTATTTGAATTATAAAAGTTAAAATTTTAAATTTTAATTTTAATGTATCGACGTATAACTATTAAAATTAAGTTAATTCGATTAACCTATCGAATTAATTGAAATAATTTTTATTTGATTAATCGTTAAAAAAATAAAAAATTAATTAATTCGATTAATGAAATTTCGGTTAAGCAATTAATTGAATCAGATAATTGAACAACCCAAGAGAAGCTAGTTGAAGAGATAAGGTGACTAAATATGGTTTTAGAAGGAGGATGAAGAAAATTGTGCGGAGATATTGCCTTCTACTTCCAAATTATGATTCCATCACTATTTACAAATGTTACAGGTAAATCATAAAGCGAAGGGAGATGATTCCCTCTACTTTATGATTTTTGGAGTATATGTAATTCAATGTTCATTATCGACGTAGCATGGAAATTTAGTATATGTTTATTATTTATATTATATTGTATTATTTTATATCATATTTAAATTATTTTTTTGTATCATATATAATACCTAATCCACCTGCCATGCATTTTGTTTCGAGTAATTCCTAGAAGTAACTATGAGTCAAGTCGAGATACAGTTCGAAATTTTTTTTTATTTTTTTATCTAAACTCAGATTAAATTCAGTCTAACCAAAAAGCCTAAACTATTATTCATTAACTAATAAAATATTAAAAAATTTATATTAATATTTATATATTTTTTATTAAATTTTATTGTTAAATAGTAATTCACATCTACCCAAATCAAACTGAAGAAAAGGTTCTAAGTCCAGCTTATATGAACTTAGTCTACCGGAGCGGACCAATAGCTCAATCCTCAGACAAGCCCTACTAAAAAAACTAAGCAATAAAAAAAAAAAACCTGAGCCAATGATCGGACCTATTGAACCACCGGTTCGACCGCGCTTCAACTATATTCTGATTTTAAACATATTATTTACAGATTTATTCATGAGAACACTTGATAATTATATCTTTGATTGAGCCTGGACGGATTTAAAAAAAAAAAAAAAAAAGAAATAAGAAGAACTTATCCGAGGGTGGACCTAGAGCTAGCTGCAACTGTTTCTTTTATTATTATTATTATTATCTTCTTTTTTTTAAGAATAAATCAAATGAAAGAGGAGGAAGACGTTGTGGAGGGAGGCGAGCAGCACTCCTTCAGCGGCTGAATGAAGCAGACTTTGCAGATTGTGGGGGGGGGGGTGGTGGAGGATCGGGTAAGGGTGACGATGGGACGGGAGAAAATGGGTTATTTTTTGGGTTTTAACTTCTTGATCATGGGCTTAAAGTTTTTTGGGCTGGGTTATTTGTGTTGTAATGTTGATTTAAATTTGGATAAAATTTCTTAAACCCAGTTCTATCAGTTATTTACCAATTATTCCGATTTCCGATTTTTTAACAGTTCTGCCGATTCTCATAAAATCTGATTATATAAATATCTCTAAGCCACCGGACCAATCGATTCGCGATTGAACCAGTTGATCGCATCCAGTTTTTCCAACATTGCCAAAAACTTTTGGATTAAATTTAAATGGCATGCTTGTAAAAAGGGTTAAGCAGCAATCTATGAATTATATTTTAAAGTAAATAAAAAAAATCCATAAACCACCTGAAATATAAAAATACTTTAGCTCCTTAGATCCAAAAGACAAAATGCAAAATTATTCCCCCCAAAACCGGGCTGAGCCAATAATTATGAAATGTAATTCCTCAAACATAGGTGACAAAGGGAACAGATGGAGTGCATTTTGAGCTTCAACTAAGGAATAGTAATTACACAAAGCTAATGTTACTTGAACTCGATTTTGAATATCAAATACGCTTATATGTCCAACACAAGCTTTCAAATTAATTTTTTCTAAGCTTTTTCATGTATTTGAAATGTTATTGAAAAGTCATATCCGCATACTCATATCCAAATATATATTGGATATTGGGTTTCAAACACGAATACTAAAATTGAAGAGTCAAAACAACATAAGTATGAAGTATAGCAGATTTCCTCCATTTAAAAATTTTGAATTCATTTACATGAAATAAATAACAAAATAAATTCCTATTACCATTTTTCTAAGTTTTTTCACCTTATTGTTGTCTGAAAACCAAAAAGAATTGTTTCATGCCCTACCTTCACTGAGCTCTTCATCAATTCCTATTACCATACTTTTACATATGAAAGTTACAAAATTACTATAACCAAGATCTCATCAGTAATGGTGCATAAAACTGGTGAAACATAAACAAACATTTTCATGTAGATTGGAGAACAGTAAGGTAATAGGGATAACCTTGGCACACTCCGGAAAACTTGTTCGATTCACCTTGATTTTCTTCATTGCTAACGGGTGTAAGATTCCAATTCAAAACATAGGTCGACAAATCATATATCCCAGGCGCAAAAACACAAACCTGAAGAGGGATTTCAGCCGTCGACCTAGGTTGAAGTACAAGTTTAGTAGAGCTTGAACCTGACCAAAGGAACTGGGGGGCACTTTCCAGGGACAATGACTTGGAAAAACGGGTTGCCAGGGCATCAGTTGTGATGATCTTCATATCATTCACAACCGGAATATCACACCAGCCGGATTGGTTCTCCGGAGGGAGACCAGACTGAGATGCAGTAGCATCATCAAACGATTGGCTGTTACTACTCGGGGAATCAAAGGTGTTGATATGGACAGAAGCAACGGCATCAGATGAGTTGTCTATAGTCATCTTCAAATTTACTTCACATAGAGAAGCTGAGAAGTTATGTTGTATGGTTCGAGGCCCAGCTATTAACCATGATATTGGACCCATGCTGGAAAGACTAATAGGAAAAAGAAAACGACACAAAAACAAAGAGAATCATCAGAAATAAGTGATATCTACCAATTCATCATCAAAAGTTATTGCTGTCGCCTGAGTCTTACCTGCAATGACAAGCATGATGGGAAAAGAAAAGTGGTTTATTACCAGCACCGGACTCAATATTACCCTTCGGCAATTGAGTGATGAAAACAAAATCTACTTTATGTTCATACCCCTGGTCCATGAAAAATATAAAAGCCGAAAGCATCAGCTCGCTAGTAAATGATCCAAACAATCAACAAATAACCACTTCTAACTAGTTGTCCCAAGAAAGAAAAAAAAAAAAAAAAAAGGGGCACACCATCATCATGAATAATATTCAAAAGCATCAACTGTGTCATAATCGTGTTTAACATATTTTATTTTTATATAAATGTTGATATGTTAATAATTATATTATACAAATTTTAAGACATGTATTTATGTCATGTCGTGTTTTACTTTATCCGTGTCATATTTGTGTAATTGTGTCTAATATTGCCAGGTTGCTCAAAGGTCAGGAATAAAATGGCGATATAGATATGAGACAACCTAACCTGAGTCAAATTTGGACTGTAATGGTAATGATAATGTATAATAATCAACATAAGGATAGACATTCTGATTGATTGTTATATGAATAGCATGGAAAAAGCAAGAAGGTTAACAACCTGATGCGACATTCCCTGGTATAATCTTTCACAATCATGGAAATCAGCCAAGGGTGAACTAGATACATCGAATAGAGCTTCACTGTCATCCTGAGGGCCCAATCTTATGTCACTTTGAAGAAGGGAAAGAGAAAGAATACTATCTTCAGAAGTTGATGACCTCCTGCGATCCTGAAGGGATAATTAGAGCATAATTTTATGTCAACTGGTGAAAGCCGAAAGTAAAAAACAAATATTACTTGGCAATAGAAGAATTCTTGATGACAAACCAACCTTTAACAAGTTAATATGTAGCCAAAAGCATACTTACTAACACTAAAAGGCAATAAGGTTGACAGACTGATAGGAGGTAGAATTGCAACTCACGCAAAATCTACAAGGTTAAAGGTCACGTTACCGCAGTCTGGATAACAACCAAACCCCAAATTTAACTCTTGCCTGATCTTTTTACAGTACGTTAGGTTTTTATCAATGGGCATTGAAGTTGGCTTAGGTTCAAAGGTACAACATCACTATTTAAAGTAATTATCCTGTCCCATAGAACCAACAGGAAGGCATTCGATACACCCTCCCACCCTCTGGCCAAAGCCCATCAAAAGAAAACGACAAAAAGCTATGTTACTTGGACTCAAGAGGTGAATGTTGGATATGGGTATGCATTCAATATAAGTATGGTCAATTTTATTTTTTTTTAAGTTTTTTTATATAATTGGTGGATCATGCCTCCATACCCATGTCTGAATATGTGTCAGACGCTAATACTATAGAGAAAATGAAGAGTTAAGAGTAACATACGGCAAAGTCACCTAATAATAGCTAGCACATGTAACATCCCACTAGTAATAGAACTTTGATGAACAAATTAACAGAAGGCAAAATAGTCATGCTTCCACTTGAAAAGTACACAAAATATTTTACCGGATGAATAATCCAAGGTGCAAGTTCTTTGTATGGTTGTACCAACCTTGAACATGAAGAAACATGACAGTGATTGACCAGCAAATAAAGATTGAGAAGGTAAGATGCTATCAACAGGTTGACGCAATGAGATTTCCCATTGCTCCCCAACAGATGACAACTGATGAACCTGGAAACATTCGGAACTCGTCTTGTTGACAACATCCATGCGCAACAGGAACTCTTGCAATCTTGACGGGCGAGGATTAAGTTGAAATGATACATCCAATGATGGCAAAACCTAACAAGACGAAGAGAATATATTAGAATGGCTAGGTTGCAAATTGATATGTATAGAGGCAAAAAAGAATATGATCAACAAAGTATCAGCCATACGACGATTTGAAATATTAACTGCTTCTTTAAAGAGTCAAAAGGGAGAAAAAAGGGGAAAAGAATCCACCAAGAACCAGCCTAGGTAAACTGATTCTTGGATAACATAAAATGGAAGGATTGTTTCCAACATTATTGGTAAATATAAATAATATTCTTAGGAAATTTTGCCTGACTACCATCAGCTGACATACATTAGCATTTTAATATTCTACTTTCAACTTCTAATTTAAGTACTTAGAATTTATTTTATTAACAAGAAGTGGAGGTTATAAGCTCACTATCAGTTAAAATATCTCATGGGAAAATTTAAATGCATGAAATTAGCACTCAACTTCCATATAATTTCTATTCAACCGAACTTTAGAGAATATTTTCTAGCAATTTGCCGCAACATATCGCTGCCCCAACCATTTTCCATCTTTACCTTTTTGTTTGGCCCATATCATCTTTATGCTAGCATAAATAGATTAAATTGTTGTTTATTGTACCTTTTCCGTTTGTAACTTACAAATAGATTTCATAAGACAAAGCTAAATAAATACTCATTAAGAAACAATCTATATTTTAAGCTACCAATGGTAATAATATAGCAAAAGCAAGGGAGAAGAATCAAACTAGAACCCTCAGCCTTCTCTTATTCAAGAACATACCTGCAAATTATAATGCATGCGTAGAGTGCGATATTTCATAATGCTTGATACATCTTCCATTTCGTAATATATTGTAACGTACAAAGAAATATTTCCAGGAACAGCAGCATGAAACCAAAGAGGCCATGATAATGATGTTTCCTCCTGCACTGATATGTCCTGAAGCATAGACAAACATAAAATTTATGAATGATGAACCATGAGATACTACCAACTTCATATAATTGTCAATAAAGCATGCACAGTTAAACATTCCAGACAGACCTCAGGAAAGTGGAACACATTCTGCAACATTTTATTAACGTTAGCATGCCCACCACTTTTCTCAACATTCATCTTCTTTTGTAAGCAAGAAGGAAAGTCTACACTCAGCTCCCTCTGATTCCCAGCATATAGAAATCTGGGATTGCTGATCTTCATCTTTAGGTTCTGTCAAAACATTGTTATAACCCGCATTATAGAACCAACAATCCTTGATTAATGTATTTTATAAAAAAGACACACAGCATAAACATGAATGTGCATATGTGAGGGAAAATCATAGTAATTAATATTTGCAAAGCTCAGGTTTCACTTGAGGCTGGACCAACCAAAGACCCAACCAATCTGACTATGCCCGCATGATTCTTAACAAAACCTGACTGTCAAACCAATTTTCATCTATGCTTTCAGTTATTTGTAAAGTTTAATTAACATAAATTATAAAGGCATACCGATCTTTAGAAACTAAGCTAAGAAATAGAGATTGTTATCAAGCAAAAGCATTTGATAGTTCAACATATTTTCACAGTTTCATAAATGAATATAGTAGATAACCACATAATATAATTACATGGTTCAACCATTGTTCATGGTCAGACCAATGACCCACCTTCATCAACTTGATGTCTGGGCTACCTTTAACTACTCTAGGAGAAATAAAACCATACAAACACAAGATCAAGACGCATATTGAATTTTTCACAATGAGACAAGTCAGTTGACACTAACTCGGTCAGCAGCAATTTCTAAAGATTAAAACACTAAAATGGGTTTAAAAAAACATACCTTGACAGGAAATTTTGATTGATTACTTAATTCCAACACAAGATGCCGTAAGTCTCCTGCATATGTTTTCTCTGGAAACGAATGAATAAAACCCTCGAGCTTGGGTAGACTCTAGACATTCATCAAAAAGCAGTGCATGTTAGATGCAGTTCCACAAGGGAGAGAGAGCAAGGGAGGACACAATAAAAGCAGGTTCAGAGGAAACACATAAACCTTAATCACTAGAAACTTCAAGTCATTGGTAGGAGAATGCTTAGCTTTCCTTCCTCGCTTGGTAACTCTTTTGTTCAAAGAGTTAGACTCAAAATTACAAAAACCTACTACCGAACTTGACAATTTCCATTTAACACCAACAATTTTCAGAATGCCCTCTACTCTTGAAGTAACGGTTAATTGCACCTGAAAAATAAGATATAGCAAAAGTTCACCAATTATAGTAACAAATGAAAAAGGCATTTTAATTTTGCCACACCACGAATAAGAACATCAATTAGGAAATATAACTGCTCTTCCTCTTGAAATAAGACTATAAGTCTATAACAGTCCATAAAACCAAATAAACTTTTAGAAATCTTCTCAAGTATAATTAATGTAGATGACAATCATACCAACACTCCCACAGATAAACTATTCAGGTATTCCAGTAAAATACGCACCAAAGTCATTTCACCACCTTCCAATGAAAAGTCAACCTCAGATAAAATCAAAGATGAGTTAATATCCCTGCAGTCATCATGCAAACACCTATATCAGCAGTTGCATATGATACAGCAATGAAATATTTGAACCCACAGGAAGAAAATTGTAAATACATAAATACATGCATAAAAACATATATATAGGAACACAGCAACACATACCCAGTGGAAGTTGAACTTTTGTTTTCATTATTTTGGAGCTCAGTGTTTGAACTATTTGCATCTGCGTGATAATTGATGCATTGATAAACCAATTTTAATCAATACATGGTTGAAAGGAACAAAGCCCAAAAGAAAAAGGTAAAACATTTTGACAACTTGCCAGAGTTCATTTCTTCAGGATTTGCAAAGAGCTCACATATCAAAGAAACACTTAAGACGGAAATAGAGATTTGCAGAGGGTTTTTAAATTCAATATCCACTTTTATTGCTTCTGCAGACAGATGAAAAAGAATATATCAACAAGATCCATCAATGCAACAAGAAATTATAACCCTTGCATCTTCTCTTCGCTATCTATTAAATTACCAACTTATATTTCTACTAGTTAAAGTTTGAGATTCAATATAGTAGTTGAATCCAAAATTCCTTCCCTGGAATGCAAAGGCCTTGATGCTATGTTAAGAAAGGATTAGTACAGGACATCTAAATTGAATTATAAATCCTTGAAAATTCTCATTCACTGCCAATAGCAATGTTGCCAACACAAAGAATATATGCCCATGTAGCATATACGGATCAATTTCGTGCATTCTACTTGAAAATCATAATATCATGTGTGTGAAAGTGTACGCAGATGAATCTCCTAGAGTGAAATGAGTAGAATAACACTGTAAACTTTACAGAGTACCCCACCTTTTGTTATGAACACTAAATTACAACAAAAAATAAGCCTCCCATATGTTTGCACGACAATGGTTGACTATGTACAAGTTAAATAACAGCATAACCACACAACAAAAGCAAGAGATCAATAATGCAGCCAAGCATGGCAGCAAGAAATGAAAAATTGATTGTCATCTCCCTTCCCAATCACAATGAACTAGGCTACCAACACCCAACCAAGCTAAGACAGTCACAAAACCATTTCGACAAATTCATAGAACAAGAGAGAACAAAAAATTAGCACAACCAAGGAAAAATATTATCCTTAAATCGAAAAACTCCACCAATCATCTCCTCCTATCATATAAAGCATGCATTTTTGTCCTCTTTCAATTTAAAACCCTCAGAGCTTTAAACTGCCATTTTCTAACCTAGTTTGTCCCAAGAGGCTCAATGAGCTTGCTTTTTAGTTACTTAAGTTCGGCCTTTTATATCTCTTTTATGCCTAGACACCAGGAACCCTCTAAAGTTCAGCCAAAATTGTGTTCTTTTATTTGAAATTGCTACAAAAAAA
The DNA here is from genome assembly GCA_038382065.1 of Adansonia grandidieri. NCBI lineage: Eukaryota > Viridiplantae > Streptophyta > Magnoliopsida > Malvales > Malvaceae > Adansonia > Adansonia grandidieri. The sequence continues at coordinate 11,689,649 of JBBYHK010000005.1, forward strand.
TACGCATCCAATAGACTTCATTCACTTTTTATATTACTGGAAAGTTTTGACATGTATTTTTAAAAATGAATCATTGTTAAGTGAAATAAAAATGTTTTCACTATGTACATCAAGAATAATATAGCTTTCAGAGAGTTAAATAGAGTGAGCAAATCAGCATCTTGCATGGTGGAGCTTGTATCTCTGCCAAAAAGAAGCTTGATGTTTTGAGTTTAATTCTAGGCATTGGAGTGAAATTAGGTATAGATTTGGGGTGGTTGCCTCATGTTATAGAAGGCATCAAAATGAGAAAAAAATAAAAATGAAAAGAATGAGATCTCCCAAAAGAAACTCCATCTAGATGTTTTTCATAGCACAAAGAAGAGGAATATACGGAACCAAATAGACTGAAACTCTGTACCTACAAAAAGGGTGATCCAGATAGCTCGCAGATAAATGGCTGATAGAACAGACAAGATAGAGTTGCAAGAATAGAATTTGCATAAGCTAATAAGGACCTTGAACACGTATTTTTACTGTAATGGGTACTAGGCCTTATCTTGGTTCAAGTTGGGGCTTATCCAGTTAGTTTAGAAACAATAAACTGCGAAGCTGACCTCTCTGTCTAATATCCATAGAATGCTTTGTTGCTAAAAAAATAGGTTAATTTGAGCCAGACGCCAGCCAAAAACCTTCTAAGCATTTGTCTTGACAGAGTTCTAAGTTTAGAAAACAATATTAACATTATATAATGTATAAACACCTCCATACCTCCAGCCACACAAAGATTTGATTCTTTATACTTTTTTGGTATAAGTTTTGATTGTAACTCCAGCCAGTTGGACCTGGCAGTAGACAACGATGGGATCATGTCCTCCTCCAGAGAACGCCATACACTTTCTCTGACACTAGCCTGAGATAAAAATAAACAACTATGACATCATTTACAAATGATCTAAATTACCTTTGAAACAGATTCGTTACGCATATCAATGAAACTACAGAGAAGCATACGTGGTCTATGTTTTAAATTCGACATCAGGAATTCCATGCACAAAAATCACGATAAAACCAAACCAACAAGCCTAACCCAATATATTTAGGGTTGGGTAAGAGAACCAACACATAGAAACATCTACATCGGGACACAAATCCTCCTCAATCATTCTTATCCACCAGCAGCCTCTCTTCAAGTTCTATTAGTTTCATATCATTATTTATGTGCGCTTTTCATGCATATGCACGATAAATCAATTAACAGTGACATAAGAAACAAGGAGGGGGAATCAAGAGCTAGAAGGAGGCTTCTTCAAGACATTGAAGAAAAAAAAATCACACCCAGATAACAACAAATAATAATTCAACTTACAGCTGCAGCAGATGCATTTGTTCTATGATCTTCAAAAAAGACCTTAAGTGAGGAAATGTTGATAACAGGCAACTGAAGTTTCAACACCTCAAATGTCTTCCCAGTTTTCTATGTCATCCATGAAAAAAGTAATTAGTCAACCCTGTTAAACTTTTACGTAACAAACTAATTAGAGAAACACACTTTTCAAAACATAGGGTGGATTTTGAATGATCTAAGAAGCTCCTATTTATTTTTGGATCCCTCAGTCAACCAAGCACAGAGGAAATTAAAATAGTAACTTCTGATCCACCTGGACAATCTGAAGAAAATCTCTCAGAAATAGCTCCTGCGTTGTCTTTGACTGATGACTGCTGGCCAAGACCTCCAACATATGAGTGACAGCAACATCATACATGCCAAGAAAAGCATACCACCTATATAAAGTGAGTTTTATTAGCAATATTCAACAATAAACCCAGCAACCATTAAATGCGTATAGGATCCAGCTGCACCACATATGTAGCTTACTGTCCAATGTGGAAATGAACATGATCTTTGATAAGACTCCACGTGGTTCCTTTATAAACAGATATAGCACTTCGATACGTGCGAATCGCATGTTTTATCTGACGAAGAAAACATGGTAAAATATTAGAAGAGGTAGGATTTGATATTCTATCGCAATACTTAAGGGTTTTGGATACCTGATCACATTTTTTATAATGATCACCGGAAAGAACAAGATGAAACCCATATTTATGCAGCATTGGTGGTTTTGATAACAAGTAGCAGAAAGATGCTTGTTCAAGCATCACAGCCGAATGTAAAGGATCCTAAGGGGAAAAAAATAAAAAAGGTTGTGAGCGGCAGATAATATGCACTCACCAAAACAATTCCCAGGAAATAGAACATTACCTCACCACAAATGCGGAAATAAACAGTGGCAGCTTCTTTAACCTGATCTCTTGTCTTCAGCATCTCTGCCCACCAAATACCACATCTGGTAGCATTTTGTCGACCAGCAGATCCAAGTTTCTGCATGAATTGAATAAATAAAGGAAAGAGAAAAATCACAATGGGAGGCGTTAACACTCAGTTGGAATTTGCTACATATAAAAGTTCACTTGATATCAGCCATTCCTAATTGTCACCACTCACCACAACTGGTCTTAATTACTTACACAAGCACTATAAGACCTAGATCATTCTAGCAAAACAAAAATTCCCAAATCATCCCCAACACATAAGTCTTTTACATGTTAATTATTGGACTGGTATTTAAACAAACAACAATGAAGGACAACTTTTGCAGGGCCAATGGGATTTCTTTACTGTTGGAGAGTCCATTAAGTTTTACCCTTGGCAAATAAAGAAAACAACTTGAATCTAACAAAGCCATTGCAAGCCATCGATACCCATCCACCACAAGATCACATGTAGAAGACTTCACCAAATGTGTCCTATGTAATTCACATAATAACTTCTTCAATATCAACAGACACAGAAATCCTCATTCAAGGTTCTGTTAAATGTTACTATCGCAAAATGGACGTTAAAGATGTTGATAATTTGAGGCAGAAATGGCTATATCAAATACAAGGCCATTCGAACATGCAGCAAAAAATGACAATATTTACAATTGATTCACTTAAATTTTTCAGTTTCTATTTTTCATATAGTCATCAATCAATTTTCTTCTCCAGCTTAAAAATCAACGGATCCATGATATGGCTCACTTTTTTAAAAAATAAAGTTGCTTGAAGGGAAGCTATAATAAAATTCGTATAAACCATATGTGACGAAATATTTTCAGTTCTAAAGCCTAAAATAATTACAAGATAATAAGTAAGGAGCCAAGAATTATACATACTAAATAAGTATTAAATGCATTTTCCATGCAGTACTCTGCTTCTTTTCTTGATTGATCAAGCATGAAGTATGTAAGCCCCATCATCTCCTGAAGAATGAACAAGACATGATAAGATTGCAAAATAGGCACAATAAACCCAGAAGCAAGGCCAAATATACTGGAGAAAGTTTTCATAATATCAGTTCAAATGACAACAAACAGAAATCCATACTCTCATTAAATCTTGAAGATGCAAACCATTCACATGAAACACAAGCCAAGCCAATGAAAAGAAAAAAGTTAACTTAAAGTGGAGAAAGAACATAAAGAGCAAAGAAAATGGTATATTTTACAAAAAAATTGAAAAAAAAAAGAAAGGAAAAAGAGAACATATGAAACAACCTGCACGCCAGCATAGCGCTTCCAGGCCTTATCAAGCTTGTAATCAGTAGAAATTAGGCGGTAGTTCGATAGTGCAAGTTCATAGTCTCCTAACATGAATGCGTAGTCACCCAAAATTCTAATCTGAGATTCAACTGAGTTAAAGGTATACCTATGAACAAAGAAAATAAAACTATATTAGGGTAACTCAAGAAGAAACTAGAAACAGACTTGAATCTCAATGAAAGAACAGTATCACTTACACAGGACCACTTGGGGTATCTAATGCATCTTCTTTCCCCTTCCTCCACCATAAGTTTTTAATTTGATTCCGAAAACCTTTCCTTGTAGCAGAAACCTAGTTTTAATATGAATGATGAAAAGGAAAAAGAACATGAATTAAGAAATAAAAACATTTAAAGAGACAAAAAGCAATATATTGTTATTCTGATATGTACACAAGGAACAAATGTTGGGAGTTAAAATACCTGTTGGTTCAACACTCGTATCTTTTGTTCCATGTAAGGAATGATATGCTTAGATGATAATTCTTGCAAGAAATCTTTTATCTGTTCCCAGATTATGCAAGCATTAATAGAATTACAAATAAACTTTTCCAAGAATATCAGATCAAGGTTTTGAAAAAGTTACCTCCTTAAAGTCATCATGATTGAGGCAACCACCAAGATGTTCAGTAGGTAAAGCATCAGATTTCTGTTACAAAAACACATCTATTAAAGCAATATACTGACTATGAAATACCTTAGTTGGCACCTTGAACAAGATAAGATTCACCTAATATTTTCCTATGAACAAGTAATAACTGAAAGATAATAATCCTTCAAAGTCGAGTAATTTACGAATGAAGCCCAAGGGTTATCTTGATGATGAATTTGCCCGCCTTGGGAAGAATTAATGCAGAGTAAATGACAGTCGTTTTGGCCAAATGCACTTCTCATCTCAGTCAAAAGTTTAGCAGCCCTGCAAACAAAAAAGAAATTAAACTGGCTGCACGGCAGATCTTATCATCTATTCACTTTCCTCATATGGCATCCGCTTAATTAACTGAAATACACATAAAATAACTATGCAATCTATATCAGGTCTTTTGCTTCCTTTTGGTGATCATATAATCAAAACTGTCCAACAGCCTAGTAGAACATATGGAGAAAAAAAAAAAAAAACATATGGCATAACTTGAAAGAAAAAATGGTCCGAAATTGGGCTTCCCCAGCCTCAACAAAACCTAAATCTGTTTCAATTTTCACATTATGATGTTCCATTTCCTACAGCTTCTTTTAGGATGTTTTCTACAAAAATTATTTCATTCATTTGTCTTATTTCATGTAATGCAGGTTTCTTCATACATGATGGGAATCTCTTTCCAGGTTTTTTGCTATTCAAAATCAGGTTCTTGCTTATTCTCCACATGGTCTCATATCTTAATACGTACAGCTGGTTGGTAATCTAAAGTGTTCAAATAGGTTGAGCTCAAAATTCTTCCCTTCTTCCCAGCCTCACATGCAGCACCTCACATGTCCTTGGAAAAAAACTAAGAAAAATATATATATCCGCACATTGCTCCACCAACTTAAAACATGAAAACTAAAAAGTTAAGGCTATACAGGCATCCATGTCCTTCTGAAATTATAGATCAGTGTTTAACAGCATCATTGTCCTGCTCATTGCACTTATTAATTTCTAAAATAGCAAGATAAGAAAGTGTGGCATACTTCTCTAAAGCACCATCTTGGTTATCATGCACAAGTAAGTAACGCTTCAAAATCTTTGGGTCCATTGTACCGTCATTGAAAAGAAGGGGCAATTTGCTGGTGTTAAAGAGATCTACAAATCTGTTTATGGGTTCATCATCCTTTGAAGACACAACCAAAAGGCCTGAAAATCATTTTGGACAAGAAACAATCAACAAGTGTATGCTCAACATTTTAAAGAAACCAATAAGTGGAAGGAAAAAGATTAGTAGGCCTTAATTATAGCTGTGGGGAAAAAAGAAAGAAATGTATCTCATAAAGTTCCAAAGCTTACATGCCACAGGATGATCAAAAGCTTCATGGTCTGAAAAAGACAAGGTACGTACAAGCTCTTTGTTCAAAAACTGAAACCATGATGGTATAATTTCAGATTCAGGCCCTGCAGAAAATATTCACCATATATAATCAAGGCAACTAAGTGAAGTTTTAATAAAACTACAAAAGAAAGGGCATGCTACGACATCAGACAATCTCAATAGTATATTAAAAATGAAAAACTGGACAGAAGGAAAAAGTATTACTTTAATACACTAAAAATATCAAAATAGAATGTAAACTTACTAGACAGAAGATCGTTAACTTGGGGTGGGTCTGAAGACATTTCAGAAAAAATTTTCTCTCCCACATGGGTAATAACCTTCTTCAGCCTCTCCTTTGCCACCTGGGCAATCAATTTTTATTTTCAGGCAAAAAAAAACACCAAAAAATGAAGACACCAAAAAATGAAGATGCCTATTATAGCGTGATAGAAATTGCACATGCACTATGGAGCTCGAATCAACCAGCTTTTATTCCAACTAAACCAAAACCCATCAACTTCCCTCATCTGTTTATTTTCAACGTACAACAAATCCCCCTGAATCAAATCAATTAAATTACAGATTCCATTATTCCAATACTAAAGTACTTATCAAAGCTCAAGGATCAATGTCAGGTCTATTTAAACTGAAATAGCTCTCAGTAGCATCCAATTCAACTAGTTGCCTACTAGTGATGTTATGTTCCTAAATTACCAAACCAATTCCAATTCATAAAAATTGAACTCAAGTAATCAAATATTGTTCTTAAAAAGAAAAAACCACTACAATTTTTAAGCTAAAAAATGGAAATCTCAATAGAAATTACCTCGAGATTTGGTTGTCGAATATCCGAGGCATAAAACAACCGCAATTTGAACTTCTGCAGCCTGTAGGGTTGATCACTGGCAGTCCGTACAGGCACTGCCACCAAAATTCAGGTAAGTTAAAAAAAAAAAAAGGAAATTACCTCAAATGAAAGGTGTATATATATAAATACGTATAAATGTACGTATAAGAATTCATAGAAAAAGTTCCGAATTGTTCACCGTCAATGTTGGAGAAGTCGCAGAAAGGGGAGAGCATTTGGATAAAGGAGAGGCCGTTCTTGAGGCAAGATTCTTCTACAAGTGGAGTGCAGAGTACCATAACCACCGGAGTGATCTCCTCCAATAGCATTTTGCCAAGTGGCGTGTTCGCCGGATCCGCCATCACTCTCCCTTTCTATCCCTCTCCCTCTCCGATAGTCGGTTGCCCTAAAAAACTTGCCCGAGAGCTGGTTTTATTTTCCGAAGCTCCAAGTCGATTTAACCAGTGATTCGGGCGAGTTGATTCGAGTTTTTGCGTAGCAAATGAGATTATTACTGAGTAACTGCCTCTCTAGCGCCTTCTTCCGATCGGATCTATTGCTTGGTGTCAATCAATGGAGGTTTGAAGTTAGCGAAGAGAGAGAGAGAAAGAAGAGAAATCAAATAAAAAGCGATATTAAGATGCTGGTGAAAATGAAGTTTGGACTTGGGTAGCCCGCCTAACCATTGGCAAAACCCAACCCAAAGCTATCTCTCGCAGTCCCAGAAATTCAATTGGGCCCAATGCCCTTTCAGTTTTCAGTCGGTTCTTTTTTGCTTTCCTTTAATTCGGCCCGATGCTTAACTCCAAATATGATATATTTATATTTATAAATAAATAATTTAAACTCATTTATATCTTTTTATATTATATTTTTGTTAAATTTAATCTTTATTAATTTAATTTTTTATCAATTTTAAAATATAGATAATTGGATTTTTTTAATATTGAGGTTAGAATATTATTTTTTTATATTATATAAACGAAAAAAATGAGCTAAGCTCGAACCTTAAATATTGGAGTCAAAGCTCAATCCATTTTATTAACAGGACTTTTTTTTTTTTTTTTTGTGAAAGCTCATTTTTTCGATTTAATATTTCTGTTCAAACCCTCTAAATGATGATGGCTCTCGAGCTTGGATGAATAACCCAGCACACTAACAACCATAGTTGTTGGTACCGTACCGGTACCGGTTGGTATGGCCGGTACGTACTGGTTTCGACATATAACGGTAACAGTAATAGTTGATTTCGTTTCAGTCTTGGTTTCGGTCTGTACCGACCATACCGGTAGGTACCGGCCTGTTTCGGTGGTACCAGTCGAAAATAGCTGTACCGGTCAATACATAATATAAGCTTGTAAAAAAAAAAAAACCAACACTGATCTTAAATCTAATGAATATTATACATAATTACTCATAAATTTGATGAATTTTAGACATAATTACTCATAAATTTAATGATTATTAAAAAATTTCTACTTTACTACTTAACTGATATTGATTTTTATATATTTGATGAAGTTTTTTTATAGAACATCATATATATTGATGAATATTTAATATATAAAATTTATTTAGTATCATTTATTTTATATTTGAAAATATTTTATATATATATAAATTAAAAATATTTAAACTCCGATAAACTCGAAACGGTACATCGAAACATACTGATACCGGTATGTACCTGTACAAAAACAAAAACGGTACGCGCACCAGTACAGTACTGACTACCTTGCTAACAACTCTAATTCTAAATAAGTAATTATATTTATTTTTATACTAAATGCTTAATTTAGGACCGAAACTATTAACGTTTGAGTGAATCAGAATTAAATGATTTTGTTTCAGTCTATTAAAGATGCAACATTTTTTAAATCATCACTTGAAAACTTCTGATGTTATTTAATTCTATTTTACTCAAACACTAATAGATTTGATCTAAATTTTGATCATTTAACCTAAAACTTTTGTGGCTTTTCATAATACGTCATTGTCTCAAATTGAAACTGAATAATTAAATATGGCAAAGGAAATGATTACAAGTAGATCATTTGATTTGCTGTTTCCCTCTTCGAATATCTTTTTTCGACGTCATTGATTCATATTGCATGTACATAGTTTCCAGGTTTCTTGATAGTATATATGCAATACAAGAATCTTTATCACAACTGATATAAAAACACACACAAAAAAAAAAACAATAATAATAATAATAAAATTCCGATCAAATCGCATTAGCGATGATAAAACTCCATCTATCTGATGGATTCCGATCCGCTTCTAGTGGAAACAGTTATTTTTTTTAACAGGGGAGGTCGGATAGAACTTAAAATTACTATTTTACTTTTAAATATTTAGTTTGTTTTTTAAAAAGGATAATATGGTAACATCTCTAATTTATGTTTTGTTGTTTCGTGTTTTATGTTTAGACACATTCAAAAAAGTATTTTCTCTTGCGGTGTATACTCCATTATTTGAAAACAAATATAAACAATTAAAAAATATCAAATGAGATAGGACGATAATAGATATATCTAACATCCATGAAAACATTAATGATATTGAAAATTTAAAATCTACACTAAAACGAGACGAGTAGTAAAACAGAGCAGTTCACCAGTAAAAGGAAAATGAATTTTGCAACACTTGACCCGCTCCGCTACATAACCAGTAACCAGCCCTAAATCCCATTCTAAAATTCTCATTCATAACCAGTAACCAGTCCTAAATCCCATTCTAAAATTCTCATTCTTAAAACATTAGAAGTAGAATAATTTGCAGGAAATGAACCCCCCCCTTCCCCCACCCACAAAATTGTAAGCAAATCCCCATCCTTCCGCATAAGAGTTCGTAATTTTGATATTTAGACATATATATATATATATATGATTGCTTAATATCTTACTAATGATTGCTAGCGGATCATCTTCGATTGATCAGGTCTAATGATTTAAATTTTCAAGAAGCAAATAATTTATTATCTAAATTTGATAGACAATTCTATATTTATACTTGATCCAACCTAAACAGTTCTATATGTTAATTTAATCCGACCCAAACAATTCATGAACAGTTTTACTTCTATAATATGACTATAAATCTTGCTTTAGGTTCATTTTTCCACTAATATCTCAAATTTGACTTGACGTAATATTAAGAAGACTAAAAGAAGTTCTATAGACTCTTTTTTCCAAAATTTTCCAAGCTTTAATATTTCATTAGTACAAAATACACATAATCCAAAATTAAACAAATATATATATATATATATATACTCATTTTCATCTTTAAAACTAAGAGCAACATGAAATCCCAGAAAAGAAGAAAACCTAGAAAACAAAACATCAAGGAATATTACAAACCCTTTATTACAGCTTGCGCTGACATCTTAAAACATATTTAGTTCCAGAGTGCATCATTCAGTTTCACTATAAAATAAAAATATTTTGGCATCATTTTTTCTTATCTATTGACACAAGGAAGACAGAAAACGGATATCTGTCCTTAGAAACAACTCAAACCAGGCTGTCCGGATATCTGTCCTTAGAAACAACTATATTGCTGTTCTTTTGATATAAAGGAACCCATGACCTAGGGATAGGAAAAGGGAAAAGGAAAGGAGTTGCAGATGTTAGGATTCGAACTATAGGCTTGTTGGTGGATGCTACATCTTAAGGATAGCTTGCATGAACCAATAGGACGAAGTCCGGGGCAAATATAATGTTAACTGAAGCAAAACGAACCCTTAGACTAACAACCGTGGTTAGCAGCTACTACGGACAGTGCATGAAAATTAGACACAGGATTGTCAGTACAGTTTCTGTATCTACTTACCAGCCATAGATAGGGTTTTCCACCTGTGGAGGTAAGAGATGAAGGTCTTTACAATGTTGCTTTCCGTAATCCCGTGTATCAGGTATTGCTCCAGTGCAAAGCCTAAGGAACTCATTCCCTGTGAGACAATAGTGGGCAAATGCTAACCCTCCATCAACCACCTCTGAAAGGCTTCGCATTGAGACTGATTTTGCAATTATTTTTTCATTCGATTTTCTCAATTTTGCACCATTGTGTTCATCATTCAAAACTCTGTCAAGCTCTGAATATTCTATAAATCTTTTGGTGGCAGCCTCCCATGACAGGTTGTATCTTTGCTCGGGCGTAAGCGGTCGAGGCTCATTTGCCAGTGCTTCCTTCACTTTAGCAACAAAGTCTTCTGATGTCTTGTAAGTCAGACAGTTGGGAAATGACCTGAAGAACTCATTTGATGGATGGTCCGCACATACGACAAATTTTCCCATCGCCAGTGCCTCTGCAGTAGCTGTGCACAGCACATCGCTGACACTAGGGTTTATGAAGATTTTGTACCTTCAAGAAAAGAAGATAATGTTAGAAAGTTACAGATAGAGTCTATGTTACTCAGACTGAGTTGTGAGTGTTGGACAAGAGTATGTTCAATTTTTTTCCAAGGTTTCCATGTATTTGGAGGGTCCTTGGAGGATCGTATCCCTATACCCATGTCCGGATAGGCATCGGACACAAGTACTTCAAGAAAAATGAAGAGTCGAAGCAACATAAGTTAAGAGTAAATATACTGAAACAATGATTATTTTGCAGAAGCTTGATGAAGAATCCCTCCCAGTTATAATTCAAATTACAATCATCATCGCAGCAAATGATCAGATAAAACCAATGCAACTACAAAAAAGTAGTGCCAAGAGGATCCTTACCCATGAAGAGAATCATCAGCGTGGTCCCTTCCTTTCAGAAAATTAAGATTCAAATCCAACCTCTTAGCGGTACTCTGAACTTCATTTGCATCCTCACCATTTCCATACACATCCAACTTGAAACCATCAAGATCATTCTTGTGCTTTGCCAGCAAATCTATCAACTCTTTGTATCCCTTTGCCCAAACCATCTTGCCTAAGAAGTATGCTCCTTTAGAAAAGGCTTGCTGCCCGAGTTCTTTTTCTTCAGCAACTTTCTCCCCAATTTTCAAAAACTTCGGGTTTACACCATGAACATTGCAAATTACGGACTTCGGTAGATCTTGAGTTGCAGCAGAAAGACGAAGAACCTAAAAGGTGAACATAAAGAACTTAGTTTATGCAATATAAAGAACGACTCTTGAAGTTTACTAATAAAACTTTTAAATGACTGATAGAATAAGCAACCAAACCTATAATAAAGTCCAGAAATGAAAAAATATGATGCTCAGATATGCCACGCAAGCATAAAACAAGTTGAGACACACCTTGTGGCAATATGCTCTGATGACCCAATTATTGATGTGTTTCACAAAGAAGGCCTGTAGAGCACCATTCTTCTCCCTCTTAATATATTCCAAGTAATTTGTGTGGACAATACCAACAACATGGTTGAATTTGTCAGTCCAGCGTTTGCCGTGATGGTACCAGTTCAAGTGTTCTGGTTCTTCCAAAATAGCGATGTCCGCATCCTCTGATGGGATAAACTTAGAAGTATCTCCAGCAGGTATTATGCTTCGCCTTTCTTTTGAAAACTAAGTAACAATTGCAAAATGATTGTCATTTACTAAATATGCTTAATGAGTAAGACAATGGAACACAACATGATGTAATACATCAAAGGTTACCTTTCCAGGATAAAAGGAGATTTTAAAATCAGCCTTAAGACCAATCCTTTCTTCAAGCCAGTTATGTATATAATTCTCCTGGTCTTCTGGAGAACTGAAAGTGAGATTGTTGGGATAAACAAGTTCTTGATCAGATCTGCAAAGCCACGGAACCAAGAGTGTGACTTTTTGTTTTGCCGATTTTGCCAAGTATGCTGCCCGAAAAAGTGGGTTTACTGCAGTTCCTGTCATCCATGGAAGGCTGGCAGTTGTAACAATGGCAACATGCCTTTTCCTATCTGAGACATCTGACTTCGTAAAGTCTGTCCAAAACCCACCCTCATAACGATGCCCTGTACTTTGAAGGACACTGGCTATCCTTAAATCCAGTTCATCATTAATCTTATCAGGGTCAAAAGCAGGGGGCTCTCCTGCGGCTAGGGAGCGCAAAACAAGCTGGTTCTTCCGTTTGCTACACAGGCTTTCAACTATCTTGTCACATAGATCTGAAATCACATTTAAGAAACTTGTAAAAACCACTTGCAGTCAGATTCCCACATTAATACAGTGTACAGATAGATAACAGTAAGCAATGTACATCAGTTCTGAGTGCATAAATTATTTCATACTAAAGAAGATTATGAGAAAAGGGAGAAGAGGAACTAGTATTGCTCAGTGGAAGTTTTAACTCTGCGAGTATCTTAAGTTCTTGAAATATTTGAAAGCAGACATGACATTATTTGAAAAATGAAAGTGGAATCCTTATTTCACCATCACATAGAAAGATGGTTAAAAGTTAAAACCAGCAGCCAGCAGCTCACTACTTCCCCTCCTACAATGAACGGCCATAGAAAGGTTGACAGAAGACTATTATTTATTCAACTTAACTACTCCCAGAAGAGAAAATAACGTTCTGGATTATTTCAAGCATTGAAAGTTCATGATTGTTCCACAAAATAGCCATTAAAGATGCTTTCCCCAATTTTATCCAGGAGAAAGACACCTTAAATTGGTCAGATGAAGCTCTCATAAAAATTTTACCAATCCTACTAGACAGGACATGAACTGAAATATAAGTGTCCCTACAAAGGGAATCATAACGGAAAGCATGAACAAGAGAATGAAACCCTTCAAATATACAGAAGATATAATCACAAGAATAGATCAAACCAAAAGGTGATAAGGAATATAAACTTTAAATTCAACGAACAAAAAGTTACTTATCACTACACACATTAAACAAAGAGATAGCTGCTTACCTTTCCCAATGCCAAGATGATTCAAAAAAGGCCCAGATTGCCTGACCAAAGATGCTAACAGCTCCGGTACATCCAATGGGGGTACTTCCTATATCAGGTAGGAAAATACGAAAGCTTTCAGTGCAAGGCAACAGCTATTTTACCAAGCATCTAAAAATCCAATTATGTTTGCATATGCCTAGCATATCCATTAAAAGGCAGGGCCATGCTCCATTTCATTATCCCTATAGAGATGATTGTAGAAAGATGGTCAGGATGAAAGCATAGGTGTTAGAAATTAGAAATAACTGCTCGTGCTCAAATTCCCAAGGTCAAGAGGAATTAAATCCCCTTGCAAGCAGCTGTCAACCTTAATCAACCCAAAGAATTCACTATTAAAGGATGAAAAGTAGAAGTAGCCTTACAATACGGAGGCATGTCCAAGATGCTCTATAGAGGATGTGGTAGAAATTAGTTCCGGCCACTTCAAAAGACAATTTTTAAAAATTATGGATTACATCCAATTGGGCTCTGCGCCTAGGAATACAAAATAATTATAACAGGTCCCGCTAATCCCGACCAAATAATCAACTATCCATATAAATGCAAGCATCCAGTAGCTAAATAGAACCCACTATCGTGCAGAAGCACAGTCTAATTATTGCCTATCATCCCCAACAAGTTTCAGTCTCTGAATCTTTAATATAGAACTATGTTAGTTATAAGACATTATAAATAGCTTGTACGCTTAGCATGCAATTGTTATGAACTTGGCATATCTATAAGCCATCAATTACAGTATACACACTGAAATACTGATTACAAAACAAAAACAACAACATCCACCAGCCACTGACAATTAACGGAAAAATTTTGCTGAAACATATAAATGACATGACTCTATAAAAAATTGCAAATAATGCCTAAAAGAAAGTGACAGTCCGTAGGTAAGAAGGGAACCTTTGACTCCTGAGGCTCCTTGCAAATTGCTTTCTGCAAAATAAACAAAATTTATAAACAATTGCATACTAAAAGTATTTTTAATTTACAGTAATCAGGATAAAAAATCATTTCATAAACATTTAGAATATACAAACAGAAGGTTTAAAAGCTTAAATGTTCAATATTGAACAAAACACCATCAAACTAGAGCTGGACGTTTAGCAACAATTTATAACAAAACTCCTTTTATTGTATGTTATAGGGTGAGCAAACTAAAATGATTACACTTCAAGTTACACCACTTCTTCCATCACAGAAACTTTATGTTCTAGACAAATAAAAAACATACTTTAAAAGAATGTTTGTTTCAGGTTAGCAAGAGTAACAATTGATCCCCATGATACAAATTAAAGAAATATTTCTTTTAATTACCCTGGCGTAATTGATAGGTCAAAGGAAAAGGAATTTATTACCTCTTAACATAATGAACATCAAAACATTTGAACTTTGCACAAATACTATGACCTAATTTCTCTTCTCAACAATGCCTAATCAGTAAGAGAAGAGTATAGGGCTTCCTACTAGGGAAATATGATCAGTTGAGATACTACTTAATTGGTTTGAAAGTACCAAGTGTATAAAAAGTAAAAGAATGACCAAATAACTAATTAGGCTAAGATACTACCCACTGTTATAGGACGATCAAAGGGTATTGTACAAGGAAGCAATAGAACTGAAGCAGGGAAACCAATATTACTAGCCTTCAGATATGAATGCATGCTCTTTGCAATAGTACTTCCTGCATCCATAGTCAAAGGATATGAGCCAATCGATTAACACAGTAATTCTACATCAGCCATGATTTGATCTTCCTCTTACAAAACAAAAAAAGGTGTCCATTGGATTCAGCTTTTAAAAGCCATAACTATCATGTTTAATTTAGTAGTAAGGTTAGGAGTTATAGAAGGCCTTAGAATCCAACATTACCATAATTTTCATCTTATCCGTTTAAATCATAAAGATACCATCTTCATTCAAACCACTGACATGCCCATGCTGATTTAAAGTACAACATCAAAGAAACCAAATTAAAAAAAAAAAAAAAAAAAGGAAGCAAAAAGTATATAAAGCAATAAACAGTAATCATATAGTAGCTCTTATCGTGATGAACAGAACAACATCACCAACATATTAAATTAAACAATAAAAATTCCCACTTAACAGCAATGGTCTGAGATAAAATTAAACCCCTCATTAGGAAGAGAATGACACTTCAAGCCCCTTTAAATTAATTTTTTTTTTTTTTAAACATAAGAATTCAAGCATCTTAAACCTCGAATGGACTTATGAGATTATTTAACATTTTGGTATAATTTAGAAAATTTAGTATCCTAAACACTTCAAGTTTCTAACTATGCCAGGCACTCTATATTAATCAAAATTCCCCACTTCCAAACAAATTCCAATAGGAGTATTCCAGAACTAAAAAACCCTGTATGAAGCATAAACTGAAAACAAATAATTGAATCTGATGTGCGATTATCGGCATCCATGCAACCATAACCATCAATTATATACCCTTCTAAAACTTAACATTAAACAATTATATTTATTAAAAAGAAATTCACATAAAATAACCGGAAACATAAAAAAGAAGGTAGTTTCAAGTCTCAACCAAGACAAAAGCAGAAAAGAAGCGTACCAAGCTGGACTTAACTTTCTCCGGAAACTCACTATTTCTAAACCCAGCAAAAATTTCTACGGAAGAATTTTTCTTCTCAAACTCCCTTAACCTTGTCTTCAAAGCCCGAATTGGTTCCCAATCCCCAAATTGCCCTACCTCTCTAAATCCGGCCCTCCTCCCTTTCCTGACCTTATTACATTCAATAATTCCATCCATATGCTCCTCCTCGGTCCCATCCACCTTCGCCACGATTGTGCTCCTAATCCTTGACAAGTCTATCCCTAACTTTGCCCTCGGCCCCCATTTCTCCATCACTTTCCGGCTAATCTCCGGCGCCGAATAAACCCTACGAAACTCCGATATCTTAGGTTGCAGCTTCTTCATGAAGTCGATTTCCGAGGATTGCCGGATCACCGGTCCCGAAAAAGTCGGGGCAGCTGAGTGTATTAAGTTCTCTATTTCCCTGTCAAAACTCGCCGCGAGATTCTTGAACGAGTTCGCTCGGTCTTTCATGAGTTGCAAATCCGCGTCGGCCGAGTCACGGACCTCCCTCCAACCTTGCGAAATGAACGAGAAAGCACTCGAACCCGACGAAGACGACGCCACCGCCGGAGTTTGCCTCTCGTTGTCCATGGCGCGAAAATTCAGCTAAGGTTTTCAATTTTTCGTTATTAAACCCCTTCGTTTGGGGGGTATTTGCAGAGGAAAGGGCAGAGGGCAGAGGAACCGAGAATTTAACGGTTAAAGACCCTTGATGTTTCTAAATAATTCCGAAAATGAGGAGTGACACGTAGGATGCCACGTAGCATCAACAATTGATGACGTGGTGGAGTCATTTGCAATGATGACTGGCGGATCTTGATTCGTTTGTGACTTTGTGAGGATATTCTTAGATAATGCGTATATATTTATATAGTATTTATATATTTATATATTAACATTATATTTATATATTATATTATAAATTTTATTAGGTTAATAATATTTATTATATAAATTTTAAAAATTTTATGCGGGGATGTGCCTGGAAAGGGGTTGATAATTCCTGCACGTGACGAATGCATGTAGGCGTTGGCCAAAGACCCGAGGATTTTAGCTTTCTTTCTTTAACACCCAACTTCTTTTCTCTTTTAAGATCTGATATTTAATTGCCGCACGTGTATCATATTTTGTGCGTTATTAATAACTGTACAAATATAAACCCAACATAAATATTAAAAAATTAATTATTTTATATAATAAAAACAATTAAATAAGTATTTAAAAAATAATTAAATAAAATACTTACGATTTTATGAAATTTTTCATGAAGTTGTTTTATTTTATTATTGATATATAAAATAAAAAATAAGTAAAGAGTTTTTAAGTAAAATTATTAAGGAGACACATTTTCATAAAAAGTATTTAAAAAATAAAAATAATTAAATGAGACATTTATTACTTCAAGAATTCTTTTTGAAGAATTATTTTATTCTATCTCTTATATATAAAATAATTATTTAATTTAAATATTTTATAATTTTAAATATGAATATAATATATATATTAAATATAATATTTTAATTTTATTTAAATATTGTATAATATTTATTTTATTATTTTCTTATTTATTAAACAGTTGTGTTCATATTGTATTTTTCTATTATTGTCAAAGTTGTTTTTTTTTTTTCCTACACCTATTTTATAATGTGGGCGGCTCCATTTTGATATTTACGAAGTCAAACTTTTATTCACCTTTTTCGTTTAAAATGTCCTGCAGTTGTTCAATGATCCCTGCATACGACGCATCATTTCTACAAAATCATTACCTTTTGGGAGGAAAAAATTGTCATTACATTAATAGAGTTGGCATTAGAAAATTATTAGGTTAATTACGTAAATGATTTTATATTATATTTTTTTAATAAATATTTTTAAAAAAATTTATTTAAATAGATATCTGTATCATAATTTCGTTAAACATATACATACTTTAAATTAATATTATTTAATGAATATTGATGTGACATTTAATATTTATTTTAATTGTGGCACGTGACTTTTATGAACAAAAATTATAACTTAGTGTTTTTGTCTAAGTGTTATAACTTTATTAGATGTTAAGGGTGTTAGTGCGGATTACCTATATGTTTGACAAAATTACGATATCAATATTTATTTACACCAAAATATTTTTCTGATACTCAATCGAAAAAAGTAATATGGTGCGAGGCCATTTATATAATTAACTCTTACATTAATAGAGTTGGCATTAGAAATAAAATAGTCTGTACCGTATCGATAGGCATACTATTTTTGTTCTAATATTAGTATTATATTGGTATTCATGTGTTTTAGTGTATCATTTTGAATATTTTTAATTTATTTACATAAAAAAATATTTTTAAATATGAAATAAATAAGATTAAATAAATTTCATAAATCAAATACTCATCAATTATATTTTATGTTTTAAAAAACTCTATCAAATATAAAAAGATCAATATTAGTCTCAGTAGCAAGGCTAAAATTTTGTAATAAATATCAAATTTATGAGTAATTATATCTAATACTCATTAAATTTATGAGTATTTTTGTCTAATATTTATTAAATTTACTATAAATATCCATCTATTTTTTTATAAGATTATGTTATGTACCCGCCAGTACAATTATTTTCAAATGGTACAAACGAAACAAATCGATATCTGTTGGTACGACCAGTAACAGTACCGACAACCATGATTCAAAAGTATTCTATTTAATGGGAAAAGACAACATAAAATTATGAATACTTAAATTCGTAATTTAATCAAATTGATTTGTATAGTTATTTTTAATATTATAATTCATCGATGATTTTAAAAAACTATATTTGATATTGCATGATAATGAAGTTTAACCAAAATATACAATACAAAAAATAATATTATTTTAATAATAAAATTATCTGACGAATGCAATCATTTTAATTTTTATTGAATGAATAATTTATAAAATAAATTTATTATTTTATAAAGTACACACAAGAAAAACTTTAGAACATATTTTAACTCCAATCATTTGAAGAGAAATTATTTTATTCAACAAAAGGGAAATTTTTAAACTATATAATTAGAATTAATAAAATAATACGTACTTTTATGATATATTTATAAATAAAATATAAAAAAAAAAAGAGAAAATTTTACCAAATATATTAAAATTGAACTCCTAATCAAAATCAATGTCATAAGTCAACTAACATTAATTCAATTAGTTAAAATTAAATAAAAATCAAGCAAAATTATAAAAGCAGAAAAATTAAACAAATATGTCTTTTAATATCTTTTATAGAAAAATTTTCTTATTTACTTACAAAAAACAATTCACTTTTTTTCTAAAAAACTAAAAATTACCCATTTTTTTACTTTTTTTTAACTATTCACTTGAAAAATTACATATTTTTACATTTAATTTTCTTATATATAATTAAATCATTCACTTTTTTCTAAAAAACCTACCAATTTAAAAAGAATTACCCATGTTTTTACCCACTTTTTTAAAAAACTATTGACTTAAAAAATTACATATTTTTTATATTTAATTTTTTAAAATATAATTTATTTATTTATTTTTTGAAGTATATTCTCACTCACATAAAGAGTGTGTGGAAAGTCTGGTATTCTTCAAAAGTAATTTATTGATGGTTTGAATGAAATTAGTCTGAGCTGTAAATAATGCCATTTAAACTTTTCAAAAAGTCATTGGGGCCATACTTTTTTTCTTTCGAATAAGTGCATAATTGATATATTCATAGTCAAATTATGATTTAAGCATAATTTAAATTTTAAATTGAAATTGAAATTTAATTTAATTTGATAATTTAAATAATTATTTAAAATATATTAAAATATTAATAATTAAATTTAAATAAAAATATTATTTTTATTAATAAATAATTATTCGAATCAATTTAATTTAAACTATAAACAATAATAATTAATTTCATTTTGAATCCTTTTAAACAAGTCTAATGCATAACACAATAAATTCTCCTTGTAGATTTTTTTTTTTTTTTAACAGGAAATCTTTCACGTAAAACGACATAAGAGTAGTTAAGCTGTCTCATTTGAATGCCTAAAAACGACATGCATCTTCGGGACTTGGACAGCAACGTCGACGACAAACAAGAAAAACTGAATTGTGGCAATGCCATTTTAGTTCTCTTGAAGACTATTTCAAGGATTTTTTTTTTGTAATAGCAAACTTTTTATAAAAATCGAATGGGTTGAATTAAAAATTAATTTTATTAAATTAAATAACATATATAGAATTTAAAAATATCATATTGATTTAAAATTAATTAAACATCTAATTAAATAAAGTTAAGTCGGGTAGGGTCGATATGGGACCAATTGTAAAATGTTTTATTATTTTAATTTTTATTATGTTTTGCAAATAGCTAGATTTAAATTTTTTTAACGTCTTTAATTCAAGTTAAAGATTTTATCATTTGTATTAAATAATCTTTTAAAAGTATTACTAAAGTTAAAACTTATTTAATACTAAAATAAGTTAAATTTTCAATCTTTTAATCAGATTGATCTGTTTAATCTAGACTTATTCATGGACCGAACAAACCTATGTAGGTTATCAGCATATTATAGACTTATCCAAGTTCAGTTCGACCTAAAATATGAGTAAATTTTTTTCTGAATTTGTCCATATTTGTAAATGAACAGTTCAAACCTTTTTAGGCCTATCTATATTATATATTTTTTTATTTTTTAATTTTTTTATTTAATTTTTAATAATTAAATATATTTTTTTAAAAATGTATGGTATAATTTTCATTATAAAAATATTTTAATAAGTTAACAATTCGTATAATAAAATTATAACTATTATTATAAAACATATATAATTATATTATAAAATATCAATTTTGTAATTAAAAAAAAAAAAAAACCTCATTTAGGTCGAGTCAAGGCTTAAAATTCTTTATCGAAGGCCTAACTTACTTTAAATAGATTTTATTTTTTTTGCACAAACTTATTTTTTAGATTTACTATTTTTGTTCAAACCCTTTCAAATATCGAACGAATCTTTAAATGTTAATGAATAATCCAATTTTTAAACAAATATAATTAAATTCATCAAATTAACTGAGTTAAAAATTAAAAATCTCATCCCCTAACTCATTTTTTAAACACCGATAACATTATTCTATCGAAATTAAATCAAACGCTTTATAAATTTTTAAATCAAATCCAATAATTAATTAGAAGAAGTTTTTGCTATTAATTTTGATTATATCGACACTACCATCAATGATGCTAATTTGACGTTCATCTTATTGACGTGATATTATTATTATTATTATTATTATTATTATTATTATTATTATTATT
>JBBYHK010000005.1:11711058-11732160 GCA_038382065.1 Adansonia grandidieri
TCCAAAACCCATGATTTTATATTCTAATGCAAACTTTTGATTTTAAACATTTGAAGCTCATATGAGTAATCAAAATTTGGATTAGAATAAGTTTTAAAATCAAGTTTAAATGAATTAACATATTTGGTCATATAAGTAAGGTAATATGCAACTAAAAGATTTTTATTCAAACCACATATGCATAAGTTTAGAAAGTATTTTCAATGTTTACTAAATTTGTTTGAGTCATAAATCATTCACTTATAATATAATCAAACATTCTAAGTCTTATGCAAGCACAATTGAATATAAAACATTAAAGAGACTTAACACTTGCTAATGCATGTTTATGGCATCATATCTTATAAGTAAGCTCTATATGCTCCCCCTAAGGATATGCATATAATTTAGTCATGCAATAGAGCTTCTTAATGACTCATGACATGAAGTTTATTAAAATTAACCCTTTATGCATAAATCATTCTTAAATTATGCTTCATAACAATATTTCACAAATTGATTTAACACATCATCATTAAGCATAGAATCATCAAATGCATGCACATTTAAGCTCATAATTGCTTAAGTTGTAAAACATGTATTTTCATTTAACCTATTTATTAAAAACAATTTTTTTAAAAAAAATTCAATAAAGCATTAATAAACACAACATGAATAACCAATACATATATTAAAATTTTAAAGCTTAGAGGTTAACTATCACACTTCTTTATGTGTCTAAAGCATCAATTTGTATTGCATTACTCCTTATTGCTCTAACAAACCTACAAAAACTTTCACTTGGTTTTTGGTACCTAAATTGCTTTGGGTCCTTGAATGTTGTCTCAAAATTTTCTTGTTCCCTTAGGAACCCATACTTGCCTAACTTTAAATTGTGTCTTTTTCTTGATATGACATATGTAAATTATGACCATAAAAATTGCAATGTGAGCACTTGGTCATATAATCTTGAAAAGATTTGTCAAAAATGATTTTCTTTTTTTGTTCCAAGCTTTTTTTTTGTTCCAAGCTTTCAATCTTTCTTTTCAAATCAAAATTAGCTCTCTAAAATGTTAATTCTTAGCTTGAGTCATTAAAATCATTTTTCAAATCTTTATTTTCATTCTCTAAAACAAGTTTTGATTTCAATAATAAATCATTTTCAACTTTTAATTTTTAAATCATTTTCTTGTGTCTAGAGTTCATTTCCTCAAACTCTACAACAAGATCATTAAAAGCATCTTGTAACTCATCAAATGTATATGAATTTAAATTTAGAGATTTTAAAGTTACCTTGGGCTCATCAAGAGCCATGAAACAAAGGTTGCCAATTTGGTCTTCCTTAGAATCATCATCATTAGAAGAGTCACTATCGCTCCAAGTTGCTACAAATGACTTTTTCTTCTTTTTTTTTTCAATAATGGACAATCAGATTTGACATGCCCTGATTTGTTGCAATTGTAGCACACCACCTTGTTAACCTTTTAGATTAGGATGATTTGCCCTTATTTAACTTCATGAATTTCTTGAATTTCTTGGCAAATATGACCATCTCCATATCTTAACCATCTTCATTATCGTCATCCTCTTCTTTATTTATGGAAGCCTTCAATGCAACTTTAACTTTTCTTCATTGCTTTTTTCCATGATTTATCTTCATTTCGTATGTGAAGAGCGATCCGATAAGCTCATCTAAGGTAAGGAGATTAAGGTCCTTTGACTCCTCAATTGCAATCACTTTAGCTTCCCATGACTTAGGAAAGCTATTCAACATTTTCTTGACCATCTCCTTGTTGGGATACATCTTTTTGATACCCTTCAAGCCATTTACAATGTCCGTGAATCTATCGGACATCTCCTTGATGCTCTCTTCCAGTTTTATTTTGAACATCTCATAATTAAGAGTGAGCATACTTATCTTGGACTCCTTGACTTGATTAGTCCCTTCATGTGTGATAGCCAATTTATCCCATATCTCTTTGGCATATCACACAAAGACACCCTATTATACTTATTAGGGCCTAATCCATAAAAAAAGTGTATGCATGGCCTCGGCATTAAGTTGAGCCATCTTAGTGTCTTTTTTATCCCATTCCAATTCCTCTTTGGGAACTTCAAGATCACCTATCATCCTTATTGGGATGAGTGGGCTTTTCATGATTATCTTCCAAAATTGATAATCATTTGCTTAGACAAATAGCCTTATCCTTATCTTCCAATAAGCATAATTTTCACCGTTAAAGAGATCACGATTGAATGTTTTTCTTAGCCCATGCCAAAAATATCACCACTAGCCATTTGCTTGGTCTTTTGTGGATCTTTTCTCAAGGATTTTAAGCCTATACGAATGAGACAGAAGCTCTGATACCAATTGTTAGACCTTTTAGTGGTGAACGAAATCAAGAGAGGGTGAATTGATTCCTCAAAATTTTAGTAAATTAAAACTTTGATAAATAAAATTGAGAAATCTAAACAATAAACTTTGGAGTGCAAGTTAGTGAATAGAAATAAACAATTAAAGAAAAGGGAAAGAAAAACCAAACTCGATGATTTATAGAAGTTCAGCCTCAATTGCCTATATCCTCTACCTCGGCCTTACTTGCCTCGGATTTCCATAATTCACTAACTTGAATTATTTACCTTTTAAGGACAAGGTATAACCTTTACACTCCCTATCTTTCAAGGCTAAGATAAAAACTTCCACCCCCTATCTTTTATGGCTAAGATAAAACCCTCTCTCACTACTTTTGAAGGCTAAGTAGAAACCTTATCTACTTTTCATTGGCTAAGTAGTAACCTCCCATTTTTTCAAGGATTTGAGTGTAAACAAATAAAACCTCTTAAGGTTAGGTGTTTATAAGAATTTTGGCTCAAGGTAAATATGTATCTAATGATATAAAGTGAAGAATACAAAATAGGAAGAATTAATTCTATACAAAGAAAAACTACTTAGCAAAAATGATGGAGAAAATGAAAGGTATGACTCTAAGCATAATCACTTGGTTCTTATTCTTGTTGAAGGTGTTGGAGTGGCTTATTTATAGCCTTCATCATGATTCTAGCCATTAGGAACATTTAGTGAAGGAATATAGATGTTGGAGCCTTCAAAATGTCATTTCTCGTTGTTCCCCATACTTCTGTATCGATATAATTAAGTAGGAATCGATACACTATGTTTAATGATCCAAAATATGATCGTTAAACAGTCTTGTATCGATATAGAAAGATCTGTCTCGATACATGAATAGTGCTGTATCAATACAGAATGCTCTGTCTCGATACATAACATTGATTTTTGAATTTTAAGGTTATTTAGCTACTGCCAAGTATTGTATCGATATATACACATGGTGTATCAATACATTCGCATCAAAATCAATTTTAAAAGTTTTTTCATGACTTTAAAACATGTAAAACTTATCTAAAAAATGTTTTCTATAAAAATATGTATTAAAAACAAATTTTTGAATAATTAAAGGAGTTAAATCATTTCCTAGTAATTTTCAAAGTGTTTACTAAATATTTCATGGAAAAATACTAATCTTGAGAGTAATTAAACACAAGCTAATTAAGTTTAAGTTTTAGTTATATTAAAACTAAAATTAATTCAAAGCTAATATAGCTAACAATATCCATTCTTTTCATGATTAGGCATCATAAACACTTTCTCTTCATTGCGATACATGATGTTGATGCTTTGATTTCGCAAGAAAAGCTTTTCTTTCTACCACTTTCTACAGAATCGAAGTTTTTATGCCAAAAGAGACAAAATTGGAATTTCATAATTATATGCATTTCTTTCGTGGTAAAGCATCATAAACACATACCTCTCATTGAGATACATGATATCGATGCTTTGGTTTAATAAGAATAACTTTTCTTTCCACTATTCTTCTTAGAATCATAGATCATCCACCAAAAGTGATGAACATGGATACCCAAGATAATTTCCATTTTTTAAATAATTGGCATCTTTTACATATTCTCCTTATTAGGATACATGACATTATTGATGCTTTAGTTTGACAAGAAAATCTTTTATTTCCATTATTTCCCTTAGAATCCTAGTTTATCTGTCAAAAGAAATGAACATGGATTCTTGTAATTATACCCATTCTTTTCGTGATTGGAATAATGAATAGATTTTCCTTATTAGGATATATGATATTGATGCTTTAGTTCTGCAAGAAAAGCATTTCTTTCTACCATTGTCCTTAGAATCATATTTCATCCACCGAAAGAGACTAACATGGATTCCTATAATAATTTCCATTCTCTAAATAATTGGACATCATAAACACATTCTTATTATTGGGATACATTATATTAATGCTGTGGCTTAACAAGAAAAGTTTTTCTTTTCACCATTTTCCTTAGAATCGTAGCTCGTTTGCCAAAAAAAAGATTAATTCTCATAATTATGCCATTTTTTTCATGATTGAGCATTGTAACAGCATTATTATCATTAGGACACAAGGTATTAATGCTTTGGTTAGAAAGAAAAGCTTTTCTTTCTACTATTTCATTAAAATCATAGTTCATCTACTAAAGTAGACAAACATGGGTCCTCTTAATTACATCCATTCTTTTCTTGATTAAGTATCATAAACACATTCTCCTCATTAGGATACAGGATTTTGATGCTTTCATTTTGCAAGAAAGCTTTTCCGTCCATCAATTTTCATAAAATCAAAGTTCATTTGTCAAAAGAGATGAACATGGATTTTCATAATTATATCCATTCTTTCCATGATTAGGCATCCTAAACACATTCTCCTTATTGGTATACTCCTCATTAGTGTACATGATATTGATGCATTGGTTTTGCAAGAAAAACTTTTCTTTCCACCATTTTTCATAGAATCAAAGTTCATCCGCCAAAAGAAACAAAATTGATTTTCATAATTATATTCATTCTTTTCATGATTTGGCATCATAAACATGATATCTTCATTGAGATGCATGATATTGATGCTTTGGTTTTGCAAGAAAAGCCTTCTACCATTTTTCGTAAAACCGAATTTCGTCTACCAAAATAAACGAACATGGATTTTCATAATTATATCCATTCCTTTTGAGTTTGGGCATCATAAACACATTCTCCTCAATAGGATGCATGATATTGATGTTTTGGTTTAAGAAAAGCTTTTCTTTCCACCATTTTCCATGCAATCATAGCTTGTTTGCCAAAAAAAATGAACATGGATTCCCATGATAATTTCCATTCTCTAAATAATTAGACATCATAAACACACTCTTCCCATTGAAATATATGATATTGATGCTTTGGTTTTACAAGAAAAGCTTTTTTTCCACCATTTTTCATAGAATCATTGTTCGTTAACCAAAAGAGACGAAGATGGATTCTCGTAATTACAACTATTCTTCTCATGATTAGGCATTGTAAGTGTATTTTTCCTTATTAGGATACAAGGTATTGATGCTTTGGTTTACTAAGAAAAATTTTTCTTTCCATCATTTTCATTAGAATCGTAATTCATCAGCCAAAAGAGATAAACATGGTTCCTGTAATTATATCCATTTTTTCCTAGTGAGTATCATAAACACATTCTCCTCATTGAGATACATGATTTTGATGTTTGATTTTGCAAGAAAAGTTTTTCCCTCAATTATTTCTTGTAGAATTAAAGTTTATCTGCCAAAAGAGACGAGCATGGATTTTTATAATTATATCCATTATTTCTGTGATTGGGCATTCTAAACGCATACTCTTATTAGTACACATGATATTGATGCTTTAGTTTTTCAAGAAAAGCTTTTTTTTCAATCATTTTCCATAGAATCAAAATTTGTTTGCCAAAAGAGACGAATATGGGTCCTCATAATTATATCCATGCATTTTTTGGTTGAGTATCACAAACACATTCTCCTAATTAGGATACACGATTTTGATGCTTTAGTTTTGCAAGAAAAGCTTTTAATGTGATCCAACCGGTGCAAGACAACATAAATGATGTTCTAAAGGACTTTTAAGTGCTGAGTGGATCTCTTACATGAGCTTGGGCTAAACAACTACAAAAAGCTATGCTGGGATTGATTAAGAAGCTATTCATACAAGAAACTAAAGATGGAGGGCATAGATGCAGACTTCAGGGAAGAAATAGGCTTTAATCAACCATGCATAGTTAACTTGCTTTAAGCTTATGAATAAGTTATTTAGTGATTGGGCCAAATGTTGATATTTAAGCTTATCTTTTGTTTACTTATGGGCCAGACCCTTTTAATACGTGGCACATGCCTGTCACATGTTATTTTAATTGTTTTAAGTATCTATATCAAGGGCTAAGGCATTAGGACACCAGGCTTGGGGCTTTGTTTTGACATTTTAATTGACCATTTAAAGGCCTATACGAGTTTCACTTGTGAGGAGGTCTAAGGGCTTTGTCTTTTGGCTATAAATAGTCTGCTACAATTGTAAAACTAGTTTTCAGTTTTTTTGGATGATTAATATAAGTAGTTTTTTTAGTGAGGTAAATTCTTTTTAAGTTCTTCTTTGGACTCCATTAGAATTTATCAAGGTTAGTTTAATCATGTGGCATTTGACTTTTGATATTGTTGGTTTGTAATTAATACTAAAGCATTCAGTTAAGTTTCTAATTCCTTTGGTATTCTTGGTTTATGTTTTGTATTTAAATTATTGGGTCAAGAATCCTAGTTTGTTTCTAATTTTTTTTTTTTAGGTTTATAGTCTTTGATCTAAATTATTATTTAAGAGTTTTTAGAACATCGATCTTGCAATTTTTGCATTTAGCATCAGAGCTTTGGTTTAAAACAAGTTGATCTATATGTTATTTCTTTTATCAAGTTGTTTCTATCTTGGTTAGCCTCTTAATTTATTGGTGGCAAAAAAGAGGTTGGATGCACCAGTACAGAGGCAGTTTGTGTTTTGAAACTTTGTAGAGTTTGATCTGATTTTACCCCTTTAAGTTAACTAGATTTTGTTCTTTCTTTTTCTGATGTCTTAGTAGCCTCTCTTTCATTCTTTCCAAATAATTTTGTAATTTTGTTGCCTTTGCTGTATCCTTTAGAATTTCTTTTTTTCCTCTTAAATTAATTGATATTTCAAATTGACCAAATTCTATACTTTCCTTTGCTGATATCTTGGTAGTTTCCTATATAACCTCTTTCCAATCAATTTTTTCCCAATCAGTTAATTGATTGATTGACTTTTTTCTAATTTTTAGTGCTTACAGTTTCAGTCATTCTTACACCCAGTCACAACAATCTATGCAACATTAATTATTCCATTTCCTATTTTATTTCTTTCCATTAGGTTTTTAGGTCATATGCATAAATTGAGTCAACCTCTATCTTTTATTATTTATTTCAATTTTGCTAGTTAATTTTCTATTTTCATGCGTATTTCTTTCTTTTGTTGTCCTTTCTTTATTTTAATTTTTAAATTGCTTCAAATTGAACTAAATTTTGATTGCTTCATTGTGAGTCTTTTAAAAGAACCAAAAAAAAAGTTCTAGAGTGGTAAAAAGCACGAGATAGTGAGATCGTTAGAGTAAGATAAAAGCCAAACTGAGTGAAAACATGAGTGCAAGACTTAAATTAAGGGTAAACACGTGAGGAAGTGATTTTTGTGAGGTCTTAACCAATTTTGGTTATTGCAAGTAGGAATTTGGCAGGAAAAGGCATGGAAACATCCAAATAAGATGGTAGTAGTAGTGAAAAACAAATAACACAGCCAAAACTTGCATTCACTCTTCAGGCCATGCAACTTGTATTTGGCAATCTTCAAGACAATATGGATAGAAAAAAGCTATAATTGCAAGAATGAGAAGAAAGCAACCAAATGGAAGGAGAAGGAATAGGCCAAATATCTAACCTTTCGAAGAAGATAAGCTAGTGGATAAAGAAAAAGATAAAAGTAAGGTTGAGTACATGAATCTTGGAAGATTTATGCAAATAGAAGCTAGGCAAAACCGCTAGCTTAGAAGGGAGTGTAGGAATCATGATGGTATAGACTAAAATATTGGTAGTATTAAAATGAAGATTCCTCTATTTTAGGGTAAAAATGATCCTAACTTGTATCTAGAGTGGGGACAAAAAGTTGAGCTTATGTTTGAATGTGACCATTATTTAGAAGAAAAAAAGATGAAACTTGCTACAATTGAATTCATAGATTATGTAATTGTTTGGTGGGATCAAGTTATTCTTAGTCTCCATAGAAATTCAGAGAAACCTATTGAAACTTAGGCTAAAATGAAAGCTATAATGAGGAAACATTTTGTGCCAAGCCATTATTATCGAGATTTGCATCAACAATTTCAAAACCTTACTCAAGGTTCCAAGAGTGTAGAAGACTACCATAAGGAGATGGAAATTACCATGATTAGACCTAATGTGGAAAAAGACCGAGAGATAACCATGGCACATTTCTTAAATGGCTTGAACTAGGAGATAGCCAATGTGATTGAGTTGCATTATTATATGGAGCTTAAAGACATGGTGCATATGGCTATAAAGGTGGAGAGGTAACCTAAGTTCAAAGGGGTGCAAAAGTCTACTTTATCAAATTCGGGTTTTAATTTTTCTTGAAAAATGAACCAGAGTAAAACTAAAATGGACAAAGCTATTGCCAAGTTTAAGGAATAGATAGATAAAAGTAAAAGCAAGGCAGTCAATGATAAAAAGGGACCAACTCTTCCTAATTTAATAGATATCATGATATTTAAGTGTTTTAGATGTTTAGGAATAGGTTATGTCACTTCTTAATGTTCTAACAAGAGAGTTATGGCCATGAGAGTTGATGGTATAGTTGTAATCGATGATGAAAGTAAGAAGGATTCTTCTTCTTCATCTGAAAAGATATAGTGACATGGAGTATGCAGTCCATGAAGAAGCCTTAGTAGTTAGGCGCATTTTAAATCTTCAAATGAAGGAGGATGGAGATAAGGAGTAATATAAGAATATCTTCCATACTCATTGTCCTGTCAATAATAAGGTATGCACTTTAACATTGATGGAGGTAGCTGTACCAATGTAGCTAGTACTACCTTAGTGAAGAAGTTGGGATTGCAATACACGAGACATCCTCGGCCATATAAGCTATAATCGCTGAATGAATATGGGGAGGTTAGGGTTAATAAATAGGTGATTGTTTCCCTTTTAACCAAAAAAATTCTGATGAGGTGTTATATGATATTGTACCTATGCATGTAAGTCATGTCTTGTTTGGAAGGCCATTGCAATATGACAGGCATGTTATCCATGATGATTTTAAGAACAGGTACTCTTTTTAGAAGGATGGTCGACGTGTAACACTTGTTCCAACAACACCTAAGAAGGTGTATGAATATCAAAATAAATAAATAGGGAACCAAAGTGAGATCACATGTAATGAAAAGAAAAAATTATGAGTGGTGAGAAAAACAAAAAAAAAAAGCAAAAATAAAATAAGAGTGTTAGAAGAGTAAGTTAGAATGAGTGAGCGAGAAAAGAACCTAACAACAAGAGTAAAAAATAAAAGCTTGTATATAAAAGAAAGGGAGTGCAAAAGTGCTTTTTATGCTCAAAAGCCATTGATTGTACTAATGTTCAAGGAGGCTTATTTGAACACTAGTGATCTTAACCCTTCTTTGTCTAGTGTTGCTATTTATTTGTTATAAGAATATGAAGATGTCTTCCTAGAAGAAGTTCTAAAGGGATTACCACCAATTAGAGGAATTGAACATCAAATTGATTTCGTCCCTAGTGCAACAATTCCTAATCATCTGGCATATAGGAGCAATCCTGAGGAGACAAAAGAATTCCAAAGGCAAGTTAAAGAGCTACTGGTAAAGGGGCAAGTGAGAGAAAGCATGAGCCCTTATGCTGTACCTTTGTTATTAGTTTCAAAGAAAGATGGAACTTGGAGGATGTGCATGGATTATGAGGTTGTTAATAAAATCATTGTAAAGTATCATCACCCTATTCCGAGATTAGATTATATGCTAGATGAGTTGTATGTTTCTTGCATATTTTTTAAAATTGATTTGAAAAGTGGATACCATCAAATTAGAATGAAATTTGGTGATGAGTGGAAAACTATTTTTAAGACTAAACATGGGTTATATGAGTGGTCAGTCATGCCATTTGGTCTTACTAATGCATCTAGTACATTCATGAGATTGATGAATCATATTTTGAGTGCATTCATTGGTAGGTTCATTGTTATATATTTTGATGACATTCTAGTGTATAGCAAGAGTTTAGATGAGCATATGAATCATTTGGAATATGTGCTAGATGTTTTTAGGGAGGAAAATTTGTATGTTAATCTGAAAGAGTGCTCTTTTTGCATAGCCAAAAGTATTTTTCTTGGAGTTATTGTGAGTGCAAAAGGCATAGAAGTTGATCTATAGAAGATAAAGGCAATTAAGGAATGGCTAACAACCAAATATGTGATTGAAGTAAAGAGTTTCCATAGGTTGCCAGCAAACCTGCTCATAGGTCAGGCTGGACCAGATTCGGGTTGGGCTTGAGCATAGTATTAACATTAAATATGCTTATTCAAGCCTAGCCCAGCTCGAAATATGTGCCTTGAATTTTGCCCAAGCCCACCCGTATTTGTAAATAGATAGTCAAAACTCATTTAAGTCGGCCCATATTATATTTTATTGTAATTTATTTTTTAAAATATATTTTTTTAATTTTAATATTTATTAATTTAATAATTTTTATTATGTTTATAAATATAAATATTTAAGTTAATTTTTAAAGTTTGTACTATAATATTCTATATATGTGTTGTTTATATGACTAAAATTACATAATACATAAAATATAAATAAATATATACAATGTAATAATAAAATAAGCTGAGCTCGGGCTTTGAAAGTTGAACCCAAGGCCCGACCCATTTTTTAATCTAGCCTATTTTTTTGTCCAAACTCATTTTTCGGGCCTAATATGTTTGTCTAAACCCTTCCAAATATTAGATGAACCTTCCGGCTTGGGCGGGTAGCCTGGCCCTTGAGTAGGTCTAGTTGCTAGTTTCTATCGATGTTTTGTGAGGGACTTTAGCACCATTACTTCACCCTTAATAGAAGTGGTTAAGAAGCATGTGAACTTTAAATGGGGAGAGGAACAAAGAGCCTTTATTTATTCAAAGATAAATTGTGTTATGCTCTTTATTACAGTTGCTTAATTTCAATAAAACTTTTGAGATTGAATGTGATCATTTTTATTGGCCAAAAATGCATAGGGATGTTGAAAGAGTGTTTTCTCATTGTATTTTATGTAGACAAACCAAGTCTAGGACATTACTTCATGGTTTATAGACCCTACTTTTTGTACCTAGTGGACCATGGATAGATTTATCTATGGACTTCATTTTAAGGTTGCTTAGAACCAAAAGGGGAATGGATTCAATATTTGTGATTGTTGACAGGCCTTCTAAGATGGCTTATTTCATTCCTACCATAAAACTGATGATGCAACAATCATAGCTACTTTATTCTTTCAAGACATTGTTCATTTGCATGGGATTCCTAAGACAATTGTGAGTGATCGGAATGTTAAATTCCTTTGTCATTTTTGGAGAGTGTTGTGAGGGAAATTGGGAACTAAGTTATTATTTTCCACCACTTGTCATCCCCAAATTGATGAGTAAACCAAAGAACTAAATCGAACCTTAGGAAGTTTGCTATGATATGTCATTTAAAAGAATTTGAAAATTTAGGAAGATTGTATTCTTCTTGTTGAGTTTGCTTATAATCATTTTACGCATTCTTCCACCAGTTATTCTCCTTTTGAAATTGTTTATGGTTTTAATCCTTTGACTTCATTAGATTTGATTCTTTTACCAGTGAAAGAAACGGCTCACTTAGATGGAAAGAGGAAGGCTGATTTGGTGAAACAGATCCATGAACAAGCACAACAACAAATTGAGAAGAAAAATAAAAAAAGTGCTGCCTAAGCTAATAAGGGATGCCAACTTGTTACCTTTGAACCCGAAGATTGGGTATGGGTTCATATCAGGAAAGAGAAGTTTCCAACACAGGAAATCCAAGCTGTAACTGAATAGAGATGGACCTTTCTAGGCCTTGGAAAAGATTAATGACAATGCCTATAAGTTAGATCTGCTAGCTGAGAATCAAGTAAGTTCCATGTTTAATGTTTTTTATCTTTTTCCTTTTGATATAGGTGCTAATTCTAGGATGAATCCCTTTAAGGAACAGGGGAATGATGTAATCTAGCTAGTGTAAGGCAACATAGAGGATGTTCCAAAGGACAACATAGATCCAAATGCTGAGTGGACCTCTTACACGAGCTTAGGCTAAACAATTACAGTAAGCTATTAGGGATTGATCAAGAAGCTATTCATAAAAAAAAGCTAAAGATGGAGAAGGCATGGATGTGGACTTCAGAGAGGAAGTGGGCTTTAATCAGCCACACTTAGTTAACTTGTTTTAGGCTTATAAGTAAGTTATTTAGTGATTAGGCCAAATGTAGATATTTAAGCTTATGTTTTCTTTCACTTATGGACCAAACCTTTTTAAATAGTGGCAAATGCCTGTCACATGTTGTTTTAGTTGTTTTAAGTATCTATATCAAGGGCCCACACATTGGGACACTAGTTAGTAGGCTTGGGGCTTTGTTTTGACATTTTAATTTGCCATCTAAAGGCCTATATGCATTTCACTTGTTAAATGTCTTACAATTTTGTCTTTTGGTTATAAATAGTCTGTTGCAATTGTAAGATTGGTTTTCAATTCTTTTGGATGGTTAATACAAGCAGTCTTTTTGGTGAGGCAAATTCCTTGAGTTCTTCTTTGGACTCCATTAGAACTTACCAAGGTTTGTTTGATCCTATGGCATTTAACTTTCGATATTCTTAGTTTGCAATTAATACTAAGCCATTAGGTCAAGTTCCCAATTCCCTTGGTATTTTTAGTTTGTGTTTTGTACTTAAATTGTTGGGTCAATAATCCTAGTTTGTTTCTTAATTTTTTTTGGGTTTCCTAGTCTTTGACTCTTAGGGTTTTAGGACATCATTCTTGGGGTTTCTAAAAGAAAAGCTTCTTCTTCCACCATTTTTCTTAGAATCAAAGTTCATTCGTTAAAATAAACAAACATGAATTATCATAATTATATTCATTCTTTTCATGATTGGGCATCCTAAAGGCATTCTTCTCATTGGTATACATGATATTGATGCTTTGGTTTTTCAAGAAAACCTTTTTTTTCCACCATCTTTTGTAGAATCAAAGTTCATCTGCCAAAAAAGACAAACATGGATTTTCATAATTATACCCATTCTTTTTATGATTGGGCATCATAAACACAATCTCCTCATTGAGATACATGATATTAATGCTTTGGTTTCACAAGAAAAACCTTTCTTTTTACCATTTTTCGTAGAATCAAAGTTCATCTACTGAAAAAGACAAACATGGATTTTCATAATTATACCCATTCTTGTTGTGATCGGGCATCATAAACACATTCTTCTCAATTGGATGCATGATATTGATGCGTTGGTTTAAGAAAAGCTTTTCTTTCTACCATTTTTTTAGAATTATAGTTCATTGGCCAAAAGAGACAAACATGAATTGCAACATTCTCTAAAGAATTGGACATCATAAACACATTCTTTTCATTGAGATACATGATATTAATGCTTTGGTTTAACAAAAAAAGCATTTTTCCCATCATTTTTCTTACAATCATAATTCATTTGCCAAAAGAAAGAAAGATGGATTCTCTGAATTATACCAATTCTTCTCGTGATTAAGCATTGTAAGCGTATTCTCCTCATTAGTATACATGGTATTGATGCTTTGGTTTAACAAGAAAAGCTTTCTTACCCACCATTTTCAATAAAATCATAGTTCATCTACCAAAAGAGATGAACATGGGTCCTCGTAATTAATTCCATTTTTATTCTTGTTGGGCATCGCAAACACGTTCTCCTCTTTCTGATATACCATTTTAATACTTTGGTTTTACAAGAAAAGCTTTTTCTTCCACCATTTTTTGTAGAATCAAAGTTCATTTGCCAAAAGAGACAAACATAGATTTTCATAATTATAGCCATTCTTTTCATGATTGGGCATCCTGGACAATTTCTCCTTATTGGTATACTATTTATTGGTATATAAGATATTAATGCTTTAGTTTTGCAAGAAAAGCCTTTCTTTCCATCATTTTTCGTAGAATCAAACCTCATCTGCCAAAAGAAACGAATACTGATTATTATAATATATCCATATTTTCATCATTGCGCTTTATAAACACATTTTACTCATTGGGATACATGATTTCGATGCTTTGGTTTTGCAAGAAAAGCTTTTCCTTCTACCATTGTAGAATCAAAGTTCATCTGCCACTAAAGACGAACATGGATTTTGATAATTATATCTATTCTTTTCATGATCAGGCATCATGAACACATTTGCCTCAATAGGATACATGATATTGATGCTTTGGTTTCACAAGAAAAGCTTTTCTTTCAACCTTTCTCCGTAGAATCAAAGTTCATTTGCCAAAAGAGATGAACATGGATTTTCATTATTATATCAATTCTTTCATGATTTGGCATCGTAAACACATTTCCCACATTAGGATACATGACATTGCTGCTTTGGTTTGGCAAGAAATGCTTTTATTTCCACTATTTTCCTTATAAACATTGTTCATCTGCCAAAAGAGACAAACATGTTTTCTCATAATTATATGCATTCTTTTCATGATTGGGCATCATAAATGCATTCTCCCCATTAGGATACATGATACTGATGCTTTGGTTTTGCAAGGAAAGCCTTTATTTCCTTTATTTTTCATAGAATTAATGTTTATCCTCTAAAAGAGATAACATCGATTTCCATAATTATATGCATTCTTTTCATGATTGGGCATCATAAACATGTTCTCCTTATTAGGATTTTAATGCTTTTATATCTTCGTAGAATCAAAGTTGTCTACCAAAATAGATGAATATGGATTTTCATAATTATATCAATTCTTTTGATGATTAGGCATTATAAACACATTTTTCACATTAACATACATGATGTCGATGCTTTGGTTTATTAAAAAAATGCTTTGCTTTCCACCATTTTCCTTAGAAACATAATTCATCCACCAAAAGAGCCAAACATGGTTTCTCGCAATTATATCCATTCTTTTTATGATTGAGCATCATAATCACATTATCTTCATTAGGATACATGCTTTGGTTATTTTTCATAGAATTAAAGTTCATCAGTGAAAAAGAGACGAACATAGATTTTCATAATTATATGGATTCTTTCATGATTGGGCATCATAAACACATTCTCCTCCCTGGGATACACGATTTTCATGCTTTTATTTCACAAGAAAAGCTTTTCTTTCCATTATTTTTCATAGTATCAAAGTTTATTCCTCAAACGAGATGAACGTTTATTTTTGCAATTATATCCCTTCTTTTCGAGATTGGGCATCATAAATACATTCTTCTCATTGGCATACATGATATTAATGCTTTGGTTCTGTGAGAAATTTTTTTTCCCTCATTTTTGGTAGTGTTAAAGTTCATCGACCAAAAGAGATGAACATGGATTTTCATAATTATATCCATTTTTTCATGATTGGGTGTCATAAACTCGTTCTTCTTATTAGCTACATGATATTGATGCTTTGGTTTCACAAGAAAAACTTTTCTTTATACTATTTTTGCATAATCAAAATTCATAGGCCAAAAGAGACAAGCATGGATTTTCATAATCATACCCATTATTTTCGTGATTGGGCATCATAACACATTCTTCTAATCAGGATACATGGTATTGGTGCTTTGGTTTCACAAAAGAAGCTTTTTTTCTGCCATTTTCCTTAGAATCATAGTTCGTTTACTACAAGAAATGAACCGGATTTCCATAATAATTTCCATTCTTTAAATATTCAAACATTATAAACATATTCTCCTCAGTAGGAGACATGATACTGATGCTTTAGTTTTACGAGAAAATATTTTCTTTTAACTATTTTTGGTAGAGTCAAAGTTCATCCACCAAAAGCAATGAACATGAATTTTCGCAATTATATCCATTCTTTTCATGATTGGGCAATATAAAAACATTTTTCTCATTGGGATGCATGATATATGTGCTTTGGTTCTAAAAGAAAACCTTTTCATTCTACCATTTTTCATGGCATCAAAGTTCATCTGCCACAAGAGATGAACATGGATTTTAATAATTATACGCATTCTTTTTGTTTAGTGGTTAAAGCTTTGCTTTCTTCCATATTCCTTAGAATCATAGTTCATCTGCCAAAAGAGATGAACAAGGATTGCAATAATAATTTCTATTCTTTAAATAATTAGGCATCATAAACATATCCCCTTCAATAGAAAACATGATATTGCTTTGGTTTCGTGAGAAAAGCTTTTCTTTCCACCATTTATCATAGAATCAAGGCTCGTCTGCCAAAGGAGATGAACTTGGATTTTCATAATCGCATGCATTCTTTTGGTGACTAGCATCTTAAACACAATTTTCTCATTGAATCCATTATATTGATGCTTTGATTTCATAAGAAAAGCTTTTCCTTCTACCATTTTTTTGTAGAATCAAAGTTCATTTGCTAAAAGTGATGAACATTGATTTTCAAAATTATATCCATTCCTTTCATGATTGGGCACCACAAACACATTATCCTCAATAGGTGCACGATATTGATGTTTTGTTTTGAGAAAAGCTTTTTTTTTCCACCATTTTCCTTAGAATCATAGTTTGTTCGCCAAAAATGATGAACATGTATTCTTGTAGTAATTTCCATTCTCTAAATAATTGGACATCATAAACACATTCTTCTCATTGGGATGCATGATATTGATGCTTTGGATTAACAAGAAAAGGTTTTTTTTTTCACCATTTTCCTTAGAATCATAGTTCATTCACCAAAAAAGATGAACATGGGTTCTTGTAATTATATTCATTCTTTTCTTGGATGTGCATCATAAACACATTTTTCTCATTAGGATACACGATTATGATGCTTTATTTTCATAAGAAAAGCTTTTCATTCCATTATTTTTTATGGAATTAAAGTTCATCTACCAGTAAAGGCTAACATGGATTTTTATAATTATATCCTTCCATTTTGTTATTGGGCATCCTAGACACATTCTGCTCTTAGGTGTATATGATATTGATGCTTTGGTTTTGCAAGTAAAGCTTCTCTTTCAACCGTTATTCGTAAAATTAAAGTTCATCCACCAAAAGAGATGGGCAAAGATTTTCCTAACCATATCTTTTCTTTCAGTCATTAGGCATCATAAACATATTCTAGTAATTGGGATACATGATTTGATGCTTTAGTTTCACAAGAAAAGCTTTTTTTATCGTTTTTTATATAATCAAAGTTTGTCTACCATAATTATACCCATTTTTTTCATGATTGGGCATCATAACTATATTCTCCTCATTAGGATACATGATATTGATTCTTTGGTTTAGCAAGAAGTGTTTTACTTTCCATCATTTTCCTTTGAATCATAGCTTATCTACCAAAAGAGATGAAAATGATCTCTCATAATTCTATCCATTTTTTTCATGATTAGGCATA
This sequence comes from Adansonia grandidieri, assembly GCA_038382065.1. Taxonomy (NCBI): domain Eukaryota; kingdom Viridiplantae; phylum Streptophyta; class Magnoliopsida; order Malvales; family Malvaceae; genus Adansonia; species Adansonia grandidieri. The sequence continues at coordinate 11,728,603 of JBBYHK010000005.1, forward strand.
TGAACACATTCTACTCAATGGGATAAATGATATTGATGCTTTCATAAGAAAAGCTTTTCTTTTCACCATTCTATGTAGAATCAAAGGTTGTCCCTCAAAAGAGACAAACATGAATTTTGTAATTATATTCATTCTTTTCATGATTGGGCATCATAAACACAATCTCCGCATTAGGATACATGATTTTGATGCTTTTGTTTCACAAGAATAGCTTTTCATTCCACCATTTTTTGTAGAATTAAAGTTCATCTGCTAAAAGAGGTGAACATGGATTTTCATAATTAAATCCATTCTTTTCGAGATTGGGCATTGTAAACACATTCTTCTCATTGGCATGCATGATATTTGTGCTTTGGTTTTGCAAGGAAAGCCTTTCTTTCCACCATTTTTCGTAGAGTCAAAGTCATTTATGAAAAAAGATGAAAATGGATGATATTGATCCTTTGGTTTCACAAGAAAATCTTTTCTTTCTACTATTTTTTTTAGAATGAAAGTTCATTTGCTGAAAGAGCCGAACATGGAATTTTATAATTATATCCTTTGTTTTCATGATTAGGTGTCATAAATACATTCTCCTTATTAGGATACATGACATCGATGCTTTGATTTTACAAGAAAAGCTTTCCTTTCCACTATTTTCCTTAGAATCATATTTTATCTGCCAAAAGAAATGAACATGGATTCCTATAATAATTTCCATTTTTTAAATAATTGGATGTCATAAACACGTTGTTCTCATTAGGATACATAATTTTGTTGTTTTGCTTTTGCAAGTAAAGTGTTTTCTTCCACCATTTTCCTTAGAATCAAAGGACATTCACCAAAAGAGATGAACATGGATTTTCATGATTGGGCATCATAAACATGTTTCCCTTGTTGGGATACATGATATTGATGCTTTTGTTTTCTAAAAAAGCTTTTCTTTTCAACATTTTTTATAGAATCAAAGTTCAATGATCATGGATTTTCATAATTATCTCTATTTTTTCATGATTGGCATCATAAACATATCTTCTCATTAGGATACAAAATATTTATGCTTGGGTCTAGCAAGAAAAACTTTTCCTTCCACCATTTTCCTTGGTTCATAGTTTATCCACCAAAAAAGATGAACATTGATTCTCATAATTATATCTTTCCCTGATTGGGCATTATAAACATATTCACCTCATTGAGATATATGATACTGATGCTTGGGTTTCAATAGAAAAGCTTTTCCTTCCACATTTTCCATAGAATTAAGTACATCTGCCAAGCATGACAAACATGAATTTTCACAATGATAACCATTTTTTTCTGATTGGGCATCGTAAACACATTCTTCTCATTGGTATACATGATACTGATGCCTTAGGTTTGCAAGAAAAAGCTTTTCCTTCCACCATTATTCATAGAATCAAAGTTTGTCTGTAGAAAGATATGAACATGAATTTTTGTAGTTATATTTGTTCTTTTCATGATTAGGCATCATAGACATATTCTCCTCGCTGGGATACACGATATTGATGCCTTGGTTTCAAACGAAAAGCTTTTTTTCTACCATTTTCCATCATCCTAGAGCTCATCTACTAAAAGATACAAAAATGGATTTTCATAATTATATGCATTTTTTTCATTATTGGGCATCATAGATACATTCTCCTAATTAGGATATCTTTCCACCATTTTTCTTAGGATCATAGTTCGTCTGCCAAAAAAGACAAACATGGTTTCTCGAAATTATGAACATTTTTTAATGATTGCATATTATAAACACATTCTCCTCGTTAGGATACATGATATTTTTGCTTTGGATTCACAAGAAAAGTATTTAATTACACCATTTTTTGTAGAATCAAAGTTCGTTTGCTGAAAGAAACGAACATGGATTTTCATAATTATATCAATTTTTTTTGTGATTGGCATTATAAACATATTCTCCTCATTAGGATACACAATATTGATACTTTGATTTCGCAAGAAAAGCTTTTCATTCTATTGTTTTTCGTTCAATCAAAGTTCGTCTACCAAAAGAGACAAACAAGATTCTTGTATATATCTATTCTCTATATGATTTGGCATCATAAACACATTCTTTTCAATAGGACATAAGATATTGATGCTTTGATTAAGTAAGAAAAGCTTTTTCTTTAAATCATTTTCTTTAGAATCATAGCTCGTTTGCTAAAAGAGATAAATATGGATTCCCATAATTATATCCATTTTTTTCATGATTGGGCATCATGAACACATTTTTCTCATTGGTATACACGATAATTGATGCTTTAGTTTAAAAAAAAAAAGTCTTTTCTTTCTACCATTTTATGTAGAATCAAAGTTCATTGCAAAAAAGATGAGTATGGATTTTCTTAATTATCTATTTTTTTCATGATTAGGCATCGTATACATATTCTGCTCTTGAGATACATGATATTGATGCCTTGGTCTAACATGAAAAGCCATTTTTTCAACCATTTTCCTTGGGATCATAGTTCATCTTCCAAAAGAGACAAACATGGTTTCTTGTAAATATATCCATTCTTTTCATGATTAGGCATCATAGATGCAGTTTTCTCATTGGGATACATGATATTAATGCTTTGGTTTTGCAATAACAACTTTTCCTTCCACCATTTTTTGTGGAATTGAAGTTCATCTACCAAAGAGATGAACATGTATTTTTGTGATTATATATATTATTTTTATGATTAGGAATCATAAACACATTTTCCTCATTGGATACACTATTTGGATGCTTTTGTTTTAGAAGAAAAGCTTTTCCTTTCACCATTTTTCATAGAATCAAAGTTCATTTGCCAAAAGAGACGAACATGGATTTTCGTAATTACATCCATTCTATTTGAATTTAGACATCATAAAAACATTCTCCTCATTGGTGTACATGATATTGATGCTTTTGTTTTGAAAGAAAAGCTTTTCTTTCTATTTTTTGTAGAATCAATGTTTGTTCGCTAAAAAAAATGAACATGGATTTTCACAATTATATCCATTTCTTTCCTACTAGGGCATCATAAACTCATTCTCCTTATTGGGATACATGATTTTACTGCCTTTGTTTCACAATAATAGCTTTTCCTTCTATCATTTTCTGTAGAATCAAAGTTCATCCACCAAAAGAGACAAACATGGATATTTGTAATTATATCCATTCTTTTTTAGATTAAGCATCATAAACATATTCTCCTCATTGGTATACATGATATTGAAACTTTGATTTTGCAAGAAAAGCTTTTATTTCCACCACTTTCTATAGAATCAAAGTTCATCCATAAAAAGAGACCAATGTGGATTTTTGTAATTATATATATTTTTTTCATGATTGTGCATCATAAACACATTTTCTCTTTGGGATACATGATATTGATGTTTTGGTTTCACAAGAAAAGCTCATCCTTTTACCATTTTTCATAAAATCAAAGTTCATCTGCCGAAAGAGATGAAAATGGATTTTCATAATTATATCCATTCCTTTCATGATAGGGCATCATAAACACATTCTCCTTATTAGGATACATGATATTGATGCTTTGGTTCAGTAAGAAAAACTTTACTTTCCAT
>JBBYHK010000005.1:11732260-11917246 GCA_038382065.1 Adansonia grandidieri
GCATCATAAACACATTCTCCTTATTAGGATACATGATATTGATGCTTTGGTTCAGTAAGAAAAACTTTACTTTCCATCATTTTCTGTAGAATTATAGTTCATCCACCAAACGAGATGAACATGGATTCACATAATAATTTTCATTCTTTAAATAATTGGACATCATAAACACATTCTCCTCAAAGGGATACGTGATATTGATGCTTTTGTTTCACAAGAAAAGCTTTTCTTTTCACCATTTTAGTAGAATCAGAGTTCATCCACCAAAAGGGATGAATATGGATTTTTGTAATTATATCCATTCTTTTTATGATTGGGCATCATAAACACAATCGCCTCAATAAGATACATGATAATAATGCTTCATTTCACAAGAAAAGCTTTTCCTTCTACCATTTTCCATAGAATCAAATTTCATCTGCCAAATGAGATAAACATGGATATCCATTCCTTTCAAGACTGGGCATCATAGTCACATTCTCCTCACAAGGATGCACGATATTGATGCTTTTGTTTAAGAAAAGCTTTTTTTTCTACTATTTTCCTTATGATCATATTTTATCTACCAAAAGAGATAAACATGGATTTCTACAATAATTTCCATTCTCTAAATAATTGGACATCATGAACACATTCTCCCGATGGGATATATGATATTGATTCTTTGATTTTGCAAGAAAAGCTTTACTTTCCATCATCTCCGTAAAATCAAAGTTTGTTTGCCAAAAGAGATGAACATGGATTTTTTTTAATTATATCCATTCTTTTCATGATTGGGCATCATAAACACAATCTTTTCATTAAAATACATGCTAATTATCCTTTGTTTTGCAAGAAAAGTTTTTCCTTCTACCATTTTTCGTGAATCAAAGTTTGTCGGCCAAAAGAGATGAACATGGATTTTCATAATTATATCCGTTTCTTTTGTGATTGGGCATCATAGTCACTTTCTTTTTAATAGGGTGCACAACATTGATGCTTTGGTTTAAGAAAAGCTTTTCTTCCCATCATTTTCCTCAGAATCATAGTTCGTCAGCCAAAAGAGAGGAACACAGATTCCTATTTATTACTATTCTATGAATAATTGGACATTATAAATACATTTTTCTCATTGGGATGCATGATATTGATGATTTGGATTAACAAGAAAAACTTTTTTTTTGCCATTTTCCTTAGAATCATAATTGGTATGCCAAAAATGAATAGAGATGGATTCTTGTAATTATACTTGTACTTTTCAAGATTGGGTATTGTAAGTGCATTCTCCTTATTAGGGTACATGGTATTAATGCTTTGGTTTAACAGTAAAAGCTTTTCTATCTACCCTTTTCCTTAGAATCAAAGTTCATTCACTAAAAGAGATGATCGTGGATCCTTGTCATTATATCCATTATTTTCTTGGTTGGGTATCATACACACATTCTTCTCATTGGGATACACAATTTTGATGCTTTGGTTTTGTAAGAAAAGCTTTTCCTTTCACTATTTTTCATAAAATCAAAGTTTGTTCGCCGAAAAAGATAAACATGGATTTTCATTTTTCATCCATACTTTTCATAAGTGGGCATCATAAACACATTCTCCTAATTGGTATAGATATATTGATGCTTTGGTTTCACAAGAGAAGCTTTCTTACTACCAGTTTTTATGGAATCAAAGTTCATCTACAAAAATAGACGTACATAGATTTTCGTTATTATATCCATTTTGTTTATGATTAGGCATCATAAACACAATCTCCACAATAACATACATGATAATGGTGCTTCGTTTTGCAAGAAAAGTTTTTTTCTTCTACCATTTTTTATGAATCAAAGTTTGTCGGCCAAAAAAGATGAACATGGATTTTCATAATTATATCCATTTCTTTCATGATTGGGCATCATAATCACACTTTTCTTAGTGGGATGCACGACATTGATGCTATGGTTTAAGAAAAAGCTTTTCTTTCCACCATTTTCCTTAGAATGATAATTCATTTGCCAAAATAGATGAATATGGATTCCCATAATAATTTCCATTCTCTAAATAATTGAAGGTTTTAAACACATTTTTCTCATTAGGATGCATAATATTGATGATTTGGATTAACAAGAAAATCTTTTCTGTCTACCATTTCCTTAGAATAATAGTTCGTCTGGCAAAAGTGAGAAGAGATGGATTCTAGTAACTATACCAATACTTTTCATGATTGGGCATTGTAAGTGCATTCTCCCCATTAGGGTACATGGTATTAATGCTTTGGTTTAACAGGAAAAACTTTTCTATCCACCATTTTCCTTAGAATCAAAGTTCATCTGCCAAAAGAGATGATCGTGGGTCCTTATAATTATATCCATTCTTTTCTTTGGTTGAGAATCATAAATATGTTCTCCTCATTGGGATACATAATTTTGATTATTTGGTTTTGCAAGGAAAGCTTTTCCTTCCATTATATTTCATAGAATCAAAGTTTGTTTACCAGAATAGATGAACATGGATTGTCATAATTTCATCCATTATTTTCATAAGTGGGCATCATTTTGTTCACCAAAAGATATGAACATGGATTGTCGTAATTTCATCCATACTTTTCATAAGTGGGCATCATAAACACATTCTCCTAATTGGTAAACATGATATTAATGCTTTGCTTTCATAAGAAAAGTTTTTCTTTGTATCATTTTTCATGGAATCAAAGTTCATCTACGAAAAGAGGCATACATAGATTTTCATTATTATATCCATTTTGTTCATGGTTAGGCATCACAAACACATTTTTCTCATTAAGATACAGGATATTAATGCTTTGATTTAGAAAGAAAAGCTCTTCCTTCCATCATTTTTCCTTAAAATCATAGTTCATCTTTGAAAAGAGACAAACATGGATTCCCATAAAAATTTCCATTATTTAAATAATTGGAAATCATAAGCATAGTCCTCTCATTGGATATTCTCATCTGAATCAAACTTCGCCCACCAAAAGATATGTATATGGATTTTCATAATTATATCCATTTTTTTCATGAGTGGGCATCATAAACACATTCTTGCCATTGGGATACATGATATTGATTATATCCATTTTTTTCATGAGTGGGCATCATAAACACATTCTTGCCATTGGGATACATGATATTGATGCTTTGATTTCGCAGGAAAAGCTTTTTCTTCTACCATTTTTTGTAGAATCAAAGTCATCGGCCACAAGAGACAAACATGGATTTTCATAATTATATCCATACTTCTTATGATTGGCATCATAAAACACATTCGCCTCAATAGGATATGTGATATTGACACTTTCGTCTAGCAAGAAAAGCTTTTCCTTCTTCTATTTTCCTTAGAATCATAATCTACTCGCCAAAAAAATGATCATGGATTCCTATAATAATTTCCAATATTTAAATAATTGGTTATCATAAACATATTCTCCTCTATGGGATATATGATATTGATGCTTTGATTTACAAGAAAAGCTTTTGTTTCCACCATTTTCCTTAAAATCATAGTTCGTAAGCTGAAAGAAATGAACATGGTTTCTTGTAATTATATCCATTCTATTCTTAATAGGGCATCATACTTATTGGGATATATGATATTGATGCTTTGGTTTTGCAAGAAAAGCTTTTCTTTCCACTATTTTCCTTAGAATCAAAGTTTATCTGCCCAAAAAGACGAACATGGATTTTTGTAATCCATTCCTTGCATGATTGGGCATCATAAACATGTTTACCTTATTAGCATACATGATACTGATGCCTTAGTTTAACCAGAAAAGCTTTTCTTTCCACCATTCTTAGCAGAATAAAATTTTGCCCACTGAAAGAAATAAACATGGATTTCATAATTATATCCATTCTTTTCATGATTAGCCATCATAAACGTATTCTCTTTGCAGGGATACATGATATTGATGCTTTGGTTTCACAAGAAATGTTTTTCTTTCTACCATTTTTTGTAGAATAAAAGTTCATCTACCGAAAGAGATAAACATGGATTTTTATAATTTTATCCTTTCTTTCCATGATTGGCCATCATAAACACATTATTCTCATTACACATTCTTTTCATTAAGATAAATGATATTAATGCTTCGATTTAGCAAGAAAAGCTTTTGTTTCCATCATATTCCTTAGAATCATAGTTCTTCTACCAAAATAGATGAAAATGGATTCTTATAAAAATTTCCATTCTTTAAATAATTGGATATCATAAACACATTCTTCTCATTCGGATATATGATATTTATGTTTTGGTTTAACAAGAATAGCTTTTCATTCCACCATTTCCTTTAAAATCATAGTTCATCTATCAAAAAGAGATGAACATTTGATAGATGAACATGATTGCTCATAATTATATCCATTCTTTCCATGATTGGGCATCATAAATACGTTCTTCTCACTAAGATACATGATATTGATGCTTGGGTTTTGCAACAAAAGCTTTCCTTTCCACCATTCTTTTCAGAATCAAAGTTTTTCTGCCAAAAAAGATTAACTTAGATTTTCATAATTATATGCATGTTTTCATGGTAGGGCATCATAAGCACATTCTGCTTATTAGGATACATGATATTGATGCTTTGGTTTAACATGAATATTTTTTTTCCACAATTTTCCTTAGAATCATAGTTCACCCACCAAAAGAGATGAAGATGGATTCCCATGATAATTTCCATTCTTCAAATAATTGGCATCTTTTACACTTTCTACTAATTGGGATACATGATATTGATATTTGGTTTGATAAGAAACACTTTTCTTTCCACCATTCTCCTTAGAATCATAGTTCGTCTGCCAAAAGAAATGAACATGGATTCTCATAATTATGCCCCTTTTTTTGTGACTAGGCATCCTAAACACATTTTTCTCATACATGATATTGATGTTGGTTCCACAAGAAAAGCTTTTCTTTCTAGCATTTTCTATAGAATCAAAATTCCCCTAAAAGTGATGAATTTTAATTTTCACAATTATGTCCATTCTTTTCATGACTGGACATCATAAACACATTTTCTTCATTAGCATACATGATACCGATGCTTCAATTTAATAAGAAAAGCTCTTCGTTGTACCATTTTCCTTAGAATCATAATTCATCTGCCAAGAAAGACGAACATGGAAGCCTATACTAATTTCCATTCTTTAAATAATTAGACATCATAAACACATTTTCCTCGTTAGGATACATGAAATTGATGCTTTGTTTTGCAAGAAAAGCTTTTCTCCCACCATTTTCCTTAAAATCATAGTTCATCTGCCAAAATAGACGAACATGGATTCTCATAATTATATCCATTCCTTTCATGATTGGGTATCATAAACACATTCTCTTCATTGGGATACATGATATTGATGCTTTAGTTTTGCAAGAAAACTTTTCTTTGCACCATTTTTTGTAGAATCAAAGTTCATCTGCTAAAAGAGATGAACATGGATTTTCATAATTATATCAATTTTCTTGTGATTTTGCAGAATAAAAATATTCTCCTCATTGCGATACATAATTTGATGCTTTAGATTTGTAAGAAAAACTTTTATTCCAACCATGTTTTGTAGAATCTATGTTTGTCTGCCAAAAGAGTTGTACATGGATTTTCATAATTATATCCACCATTTTCATGATTGGGCATCATAAAGACATTCTTCTTAATAGGATACATAATATCGATGCTTTGGTTCTCAAGAAAAGCTTTTCTTCCCACCATTTTCCTTAGTATCATAGTTCATCTGCCAAAGGAGGCAAATATGGATTCTCATAATTATATCCATCCTTGTTGTGATTGGCATCATAAACCCATTCTCTTCATTAGAATACATGACGTTGATGCTTTGGTTTCACAAGAAAAGCTTTTCTTTCCACCATTTTTTGTAGAATCAAATTCCTCCATCGAAAAAGATGAACATGGATTTTAGTAATTATATCTATTCTTGTTGTGATTAGGCATCGTAAACATATTCTCCTCATTGGGATACATGATATTGATGCTTTAGTTTAGCAACAAATGCCTTTCTTTCCACCATTTTCCTTAGAATCATAATTTGTCTGCCAAAAAAGTGAAACATGTATTATTGTAACTGTATCCATTCTTTTTATGAGTGGGAATGGTAAACACTTTCTCCTCATTATGATGCATGATATTAATGCTTTGGTTTTGCAAGAAAAGCTTTTCTTTCTACCATTTTTCAAAGGATCAAAGTTCATTGGCTAGAAGAGATGAACATGGGTTTTCATAATTATATCCATTCTTATAGTGATTAGGAATCGTAAACACATTCTGCTCATTAGGATACATGATATTGATGGTTCGGTCTAGCAAGAAATGCTTTTCTTTCCACTATTTTCCTAAAAATCATAATTTGATTGCCAAAAGAGACGAACATGGATTTTCATAACATTTTCATGATTGGGCACATAAAAATATTCTCCCTATTGTGATACATGATATTGTTGCCTTCGTTTTGCAAGAAAAATGTTTTTTCCACCATTTTTCATAGAATCAAAGTTCATTTACCAGAAAAGACATACATAGATTTTCATAATTATATCTAAGCTTGTTATGATTGGGCATTGTAAATATATTCTCCTCATTAGGATACATGATATTAAGGCTTCGATTTAGCAACAAATACATTTCTTCCGATCATTTTCCTTGGAATCAGAATTCGTCAGCCAAAAAAGAAGAACGTGGATTCTCCTAACTATATCCATTCTTTTCATGATTGGGCATTATAAACACATTCTCCTCATTGTGATAGTGATATTGATGCTTCGGTTTTGCAAGAAAAGCTTTTCTTTTTACCATTTTTCATATAATCAAAGTTTGTTTACCAGAAGAAACAAACATGGATTTCACAATCATATCCATTCTTGCTATGACTGGGTATTGTAAAAGCATTCTCCTTATTAAGATACATGATAATGATGCTTTGGTTTAGCAAGAAAACGTTTTCTTTTTGGCATTTCCTTAGAATCATAGTTCATTCACCAAAGAAGATGAACATGGATTTTCATAATCATATCCATTCTTTTTATGATTGAGTATCACAAACACATTCCTCACATTGAGATACATGATATTGATGCATTAGTTTATGAAGAAAAGCTTTTCTTTCCACTATTTTCCTTAGAATCATAGTTCATCCACAAAAAAAAGATGAATATAGATTTTCATAATTACATCCAATCTTTTCATGATAGGGTGTTATAAACACATTCTCTATAATACGATATATGATATTGATGCCTTGCTTTAGCGTGAAAAGCTTTTTTTTCCTTCATTTTCCTCAGAATCATAGTTCGCTACCAAAAGGGAGGAATATGTATCCTTCTAATAATTTCCATTCTTTAAACAATTGGATATCATAAACTCATTATCCTCATTGGGATACATGATACTGATACTTTGGTTTAACAAGAAAAACCTTTCTTTCTTCTATTTTCCTTAGAATTTAAGTTTATCTATCAAAAGGGACAAACATGGATTCTCATAATTATATCCATTCCTTACATGATTGGGCATCATAAATAGATTTTTCTCACTGGGATGCATGATATTAATGCTTTGGTTTTGCAAGAAAAGCTTTTCCTTCCTCCATTTTACTTAGAATCATAGTTCATTCGCCAAAAGAGACAGACACATATTTTCAAAATTATATCCATTCTTTTCTTAACTGGGTATCATAAACACATTCCCCTTAATAGGATGTATGATATTAATGCCTTAGTTTAGCATGAAAAGCTTTTATTTCCACCATTTTCCTTGGAATCATAGTTTGTCTGCCAAAAGAGACGAACATGGATTTTCATAATAATTTCAATTCTTTAAATAATTGGACATTATAAACATAGTCCCCTCATTGAGATACACGATGTTGATGCTTTGGTTTAATAAAGAAAAACTTTTCTTTCCATCATTTTTTGTAGAATCATAGTTCATTTTTCAAAAGAGATGAACATGGATTTGCATAATTATATCCATTTTTTTCATGATTAGGCATCATAAACACATTTTCCTCACTGGGATACATGATATTGATACTTTTGTTTTGTAAGAAAAGCTTTTTTTTCACCATTTTTCATAGAATTGAAATTCACCTACCAATAAAGATGAACACAAATTTTTATGGTCATGTCCATTCTTTTCATGATTGGGCATCATAGCGGTATTCTCCTCATTAGGATACAATGTATTGATGCTTTAGTTTAAAAATAAAAAACTTTTCTTTCCACCATTTTCCTTAGAATCAGAGTTTATTTGCCAAAAGAGATGGACATGGATTCTTGTAATTATATTCATTCTTTTCTTGGTCGGGCATTGTAAACACATTCTCCTAATTGTGATAAATGAATGAATTTTTGTTTTCGAAAGAAAAATTTTTCCATCAACCTTTTTGGATAGAGTCAAAGTTCATCTACTAAAAGAGATGAACATGGATTTTCATAATTATATCTATTCTTTTCATGATTGGGCATCATAACTCATTCTCCTTATTGGGATGCATGATATCGATGCTTTGCTTCAACAATAAACGCTTTTCTTTCCACCATTTTTGTCAGCATCATAGTTCATATGCCAAAAGAGATGAACATGGATTCTTGTAATTATGATGCAAAAACCATAAGAACGATGTCCTAAAACACCTAAATAACACTTGGATCAAAGACTAAAAACCCAAAAAAAAAAAGAAACAAAAATGGGATTCTTGACCCAATAATTAAAATACAAAACATAAACCAAGAATACCAAGAGAATTGGAAACTCAACCCAATGCTTTAGTATCAATTACAAACCAAGAATATCAAAAGTTGAATGCCACAAGATTAAACTAACCTTGATAAGTTCTGATGGAGTCCAAATAAGAACTCAAAGAAATTTGCCTCACCAAGAAGACTACTTGTGTTAATCCTTCAAAGAAAAACTAAAAACCAGTTTTACAATTACAATAGACTATTTATAGTGAAAAGGCAAAACCTTAAGACATCCTAACAAGTGAAAATCGTATAGGCTTTTAGATGGCCAACTAAAATGTCAAAACAAAACCGCAAGCCCAATAACTAGTGTCCCAAAGCATGGGCCCTTGATATAGACACTTAAAACAATTAAAATAAAATGTAATAGGCATGTGCCACTTATTAAGCCAAAACAAAAGATAAGCCTAAATATTAATATTTGGTTCAATCACTAAATAACTTACTCATAAGCCAAAAGCAATTTAATTAAGTGTGGCTGATTTAAGCCTACTTCCTCCCTGAATTCCAAGTCCACGCCATCTACTTTAGCTTCTTGTATGAATAGCTTCTTCATTAGTCCCTACACATCTTTTTATAGTTGTTTAGCTTGAACTTTTGTAAAAGGTCCGCTCAGCACTTGAAAGTCCTTTGGGACATCATCTATGTTGTCTTTTGGAATATCCTCTATGTTGTCTTGCATTGGCTGGATCATATCATTGCCCTATTCCTCAAAAGGAGTCATCCTCGAACCAACACCTACATCAAAATGAGAAAGATTAGAAACATTAATCGTGGAACTCACTTGATGCTCACCTGGTAGATCAAAGTTCAAAGCATTGTCATTAATCTTTTCCAGGACTTGGAAAGGTCCATCTACATGCAGTTGTAGCTTAGATTTCCTTTTTGTTATAAACCTTTCTTTCCTTATGTGAACCCACACCCAATCTCAAAGTTCCAAGGTGACAAGTTGACATCCCTTATTTACTTGGGCAATGCTTTTTCCATTCTTCTTCTCAATGTGCTATCATACTTTTTCATGGATCTATTTCACCAAATCAATCTTCCTCTTTTCGTCTAGCTAGCTATCTCATTCACTGGTAAAGGCATTAAATCCAATGAAGTCAAAGGGTTAAAACCATAAACAATTTCAAAAGGAGAATAACCAGTTGAAGAATGCACATAACGATTATAAGCAAATTCAACAAGAGGAATGCAATCTTCCCAAGTTTTCAAATTCCTTTGAATGACAGACATTGCAAAATTCCTAAGGTTCGATTTATTACTTCGGTTTGCCCATCAATTAACAAATGACAAGTGGTGAAAAATAATGACTTAGTTTCTAATTTTCCCTACAACATTCTTAAAAAATGACTAAGGAATTTAACATCCCGGTCACTTAAAATTGTCCTAGGAATCCCATGTAATCGAACAATGTCTCGAAAGAATAAATCAGCTATGATTGTGGTACCATTAGTTTTATGGCAATGAATGAAATGAACCATCTTAGAAAACCTATCAACAACCATAATATTGAATCCATTCCTCTTTTGGTTCTAGGCAACCTTAAAATGAAGTCTATAGACAAATCTATCCATGGTCCATTAGGTACAGGAAGTGGGTGTATAAACCATGAGGTAATGTCCTAGACTTGGCTTGTCTAATGGAATGCAATGAAAACACACTCTCTCAACATCCCTACATATTTGTGGCTAGTAAAAACATTCTTTTAATATGTCCAATGTCTTATGAACCCCAAAATACCCTATCAATCCACCATGTAAGACTTATGCATAAGTAATTCTCTTAAAAAACAAGAAGTACATGAAGTTTATGCTCCCTAAACAAATAACAATCATGCCTATAAAATTTATGAAAAGCAAAATTTTCATATACCTCATGCACATTTGGAAAATCATGCTCTTTTACATACAATTCTTTGATATACTCAAACCCAATAACTTTTCACTAAGAGTAGATATTAGGGCATACCAGTGTGATAAAGCATCAGCTACAACATTATCCTTTCCTTGTTTGTATTGAATAACATAAGGAAATGTCCTAATGAACGCTACCCACTTTGCATGGCGATGATTCAATTTACTTTGACCTTTTAAGTGCTTTAAGGATTCATGATTGGAATGAATGAGAAATTCTTTAGGTCACAGGTAATGCTGCCACATCTCTAGAGCCCTTACTAATGCATAAAACTCATTGTCATATTTTGAGTCATTTAAACTAGCTCGCTGAGTTTCTAACTGAAAAATGCTATTGGACTTTTTTCTTACATCAAGATAGCACTAGTACCTATCCCTAAAACATCACATTCAATCACAAAAGTTTTATTGAAATAGGCAATTATAATAAATGAGCAGAATTTATCTTTCAACAAATTAAAGGCTCTTTCTTGTTCTTCTCCGCATACTTCTTAATCACTTTTGTTAAAAGTGAAGCAATGGTGCTAAAGCCCCTCATAAAATGTCAATAGAAGCTAGCCAACCCATGAAGCTCCTTACTTTAGTCATAGATTTTGGCATCAGCCACACCTTAATTACCTTGATCTTCTCTGAATCAACTTTGATGCCTTATGCACTCATAATAAATCCAAGAAAAACAACTTTTTCCATGCAAAAAGAGCACTTTTCAGATTAGCATACAACTTTTCCTTTCTAAGAACATCTAGCACACATTTTAAATAATTCATATGCTTATCTAAACTCTTACTGTACACTAGAATGTCATCAAAATATCAATAATGAACCTGCCAATGAATGCATGCAAAATATGATTCATCAATCTCATTAATGTACTAGGTGCATTAGTAAACCAAATGTAATGACTAACGACTCATATAACCCATGTTTAGTCTTAAAAGCAGTTTTCCACTCATCATTTGGTTTCATTCTAATTTGATGGTATCCACTTTTCAAATCAATTTTAGAAAATATGCAAGAACTATACAACTTATCTAACATATCATCTAATCTCGAAATGTGATGATAATACTTTACAATGATTTTATTAATAGCCCTACAATCCACGTACATCTTCCAAGTTCCATCTTTCTTTGGAACTAATAACACAGGCACCACACACAGACTCATGCTTTCTCTCGTGTGCCTCTTTGCCAACAATTCTTCAACTTGCCTTTAGAGTTCTTTTGTCCCCTTAAGATTGCTTTTATATGTTAGACGATTGGGAATTGTTACACTAGGAATGAAATCAATTTGATGCTTAATTCCTCTAATTAGTGGTAATCCCTTTAGAATTTCTTTTGGGAAAACATCTTTATATTCCTGTAATAAAAAAATAATAACACTAAACAAAGAAGGGTTAAGATCATTAGTGTTCACATAAGCCTCCTTGTACATAAGTACAATCAATGGCTTTTGAGCATAAAAATCACTTTTGCACTCCCTCTCTTTTGTATACAAGCTGTTAATTTTTACTCTTGCTGTTAGGTTCTCTTCTTACTCACTCATTCTAACTTGCTCTTCTGACACTCTTTTTCTGTTTTTGCTCTCATTTTTCTTGTTTTTCACACCTCTCACACTCTTTTCTTTTTCATTAGATGTGATCTCACGTTGGTTCCCTCTCTATTTATTTTGATATTCATACACCTCCTTAGGTGTCATTAGAGCAAGTGTTACACATTGAGCATCCTTATAAAAAAAGTACCTATTCTTGAAACCATCATGGATAACATGTCTATCATATTGCCATGGCCTTCCTAACAAGATATGACTTGCATGCGTGGGCACAACATCACATAACACCTCATTAGAATATTTGTCGATTGAAAAAAAATAATTACCTATTTAGTCATTTTAACCTTTCCACATTTATTCAGCTATTATAGCTTATATGGTTGAGGATGTCTCGTGCATTACAATCCCAACTTCTCCACTACGGTTGTACTAGCTATATTGGTACAACTACCTCCATCAATGATCAATGTACATACCTTATTATTGACATGACAACGAGTATAGAAGATGTTATCACGTTGCTTCTCATCTCTATCCTCCTTTATTTGAAGATTCAAAACATGCCTAACTACTCAGGCTTTTCCATGGACTGCATATTTCATGTCATTTTCTTTTTCAGATGAAGAAGAAGAATCCTTCTTATTTTCATTATCGATAACAATTATGCCATCGTCTCTCCTGAATATAGCCTTCTTGTTAGGAAATTGGGAAGTTTTATGACTATTCCCAAACATCTAAAACACTTAGTATTACAATATCTATTAGATTGAGAAGAGTTGGTATCTTTTTTATCACTGACCGTTTTGCCTTTATTTTTATCCTTGTCTTCCTTAAACTTGGCAATAGCTTTGTCCATTTTAGTTTTACTCCAATTTATTTTCTAAGAAGAATTGAAACCTAAATTTAATGAAGTAGACTTGTGCACCCTTTTAACTTAAGTTGCCTCTCCACCTTCATAGCCATATGCACCATGTCTTCAAGCTCCACATAATGATACAACTTAATAACATTGGCTTTCTCCTAATTCAAGCCACTCAAGAAATGTGCCATGGTTACCTCTTAGTCTTCTTACATATTAGCTTTAATCATGGTAATTTCCATTTCCTCGTTGTAGTTCTCTGCACTCTTAAAACCTTGAGTAAGGTTTTGAAGCCACTGATGCAAATCTCGATAATAATGGCTTGGCGTAAAATGCTTCTTCATTACAACTTTCATCTCAACCCAAGTTTCAATAAGTATCTCCAAATTTCTATGGTGACTAAGAATAACTTGATCCCACCAAACAATCGCATAGTTAGTGAATTTAACTATAATATGTTTCACTTTTTTTTTAATAACGCTGGCATTCAAATACAAGCTCAACTTTTAGTTCCCATTCTAGATACAAGTCAGGATCATTTTTACGTAGAAATAGAGGAATCTATATTTTAATGCTACCAATATTTTGATCCATATTATTATGATTCCTATGCTCCCTTCTAGGCCAGTGGCCTTGCCTAGCTTTCTTTGTGCAAATTATCTAGCGTTCATGTACTCTACCTTTTTTCCATCCCCCTCTTCATCCATTAGCTTATCTTCTCCTAAAGATTAGATATTTGGTCTGTTCCTCCTTTTTTTATTTGGTTGCTGATGTGCCACATCATGGCTGGCCTAAGGTAGTCGGCCTAAAAGAGGAAGAGTTCATATATATAAGCCCAATCACATGATCAAACGCTAAAAGAGTCAACTTGGTGTATCATGTGTTGGATAAGGAAGATCCTTGAAGATTCTAGAAGTTTTCTTGAGCAAGAAAGTCAGCAGCATCCAAATTAGGAAAGTTTTGGTGTGCAGATTATTACTTTATCTCTAAGGATTTTAGTTTCCTTTTTTTAGAAAGGTTTTAATTCCTTATCTTGCAAGGAAATTAATTCCATTGACTATTTTATTTTTTTGTGAGCAAGCAATATCTTAACTAATTATTTTAGGATTTAGTTTCCTTTTCTTATAAAGGCCTTTGGCTAAATTTTCTACTATTAATAAAGGGGACCTTACACATGCTTTTAAGATATTCAAAGTTGATAATGAAGTAGCTGATTCTTTTTAGTTCTTTTCTCTTATCCAAGTCTTTTTGGTGGTGAGTTTGTGAGACTTATCTTTTAGGTTTTTCATCCCTAAAAGTGGTGTCCAAACCCTTATATTAATTATGCTGAGGATTCTTATCAATCAATCAAGGTTGATTCCTTCCATTCTTCTAACTTTTAGGTTTTAGATTTTATTTTCTTCTATTTTCATTTTGAACCATTACAGACCTATTTCCACTGACTTTTATTCTTATAATGCTCATTATTATTGGTATTAAAGCTAAGGGTTTTGAGGTTTTTTATGTGATAAACTCCATGTTAGAAGGTAGTGAGACCCACACACCATCGAATTTGAGATTGCAGCAAGGAATGAGTTTTGAACAAGCTCATCTTATAGCCTTTGAATGTAATGATGGAGAGCTTCATAGACACATGGATCAGCTTGTGCATATGTTGAAAAGATTAGCCATGAATTAGCCATAATGTAATCAGCCACAATAATTAAGGGTTGATCATGATAAGGGTTATGTGCATGATGATCCTAGCATAAAAGATGATCCTGAAGAAGCATCAAGGTAATGCTAGTAGCCAAGAACTTTTAATGATATCAAGATGAAGATTCCACCTTTTCATTGAACAAGCTCTCGCAGAGTACTTGAAATGGATACAACATGTTGAAAAA
Organism: Adansonia grandidieri; assembly: GCA_038382065.1. NCBI lineage: Eukaryota > Viridiplantae > Streptophyta > Magnoliopsida > Malvales > Malvaceae > Adansonia > Adansonia grandidieri. Next base: position 11,747,206 of record JBBYHK010000005.1, read on the forward strand.
GTTTTTGAATGTAAAGAATACATTGAGGCTAAAAAGATAAAACTTGTAGCTCTAGAGTTTACTGATTATGCTAATCTATAATGGGAGAATGTGCAGGTGCAAAAAAGGTGTGAAAAAGAAAATCCTGTCTAGAAATAGAGGCTTAAGGAAAAAAGGTTTGTACCTCAATACTATAAGCAATAGTTATTCCTCAAGGTGCAAACTTTACAATAAGAAACCTATTATGTTGAGGATTATATGAAAGAGTTTAAGATGTTAATGATACAGTGTGATCTATAAGCTACTCAAGAACAAACCATTGCAAGATTTATTAGGAGTTTGCACAAGAACATTGCAGATTCAATAGAGTTACAACAATATCCCACATTAGAGGATATGATTACATTGGCTGTGAAGGTTGAAAGGCAGTGCAAGGGAGGCACTCTAGGGTAAGTAAACCTTACATCTCATCCTTTTCTTTATCTTATATCTCTAAAACAATAAAAAAAACTTAAAGAAAAAAAGGATCTTGCTAAGGTGACTATAAATAGGAAAAAAAGTTGAAAATTCTCAACCTTCAACAAGAAGTCATGATATTAAGTGTTTTAAATGCCTTGGGTTTGGACACATAGCTTCTCAATGTCCTAATGAAAAGTCATTCTCATTCATGATCAGTTGAAGAGGTTATTATGAAGATGAATCAGATCTAGAAGTACAAGTGGAAAAAAGGCAAGTATACCTCTTGAAGAAAGAGAATTACTTGTTATTCACTGTAATATCATCGTATAAGAAAGAGAAGTAACAATGGAAGAATATCTTCTACACCTATTTAACATTAATGACAAGGTATATGGTTCAATCATTGATAGAGGAAGTTGAACTAATATAGCCTCTACTACATTAGTTAATAAATAAACCTCACTACTACTAAGCATCCATGTCTTTATCATTTGCAATGGCTAAACAACAAAGGAGACCTAAGGGTTACAGAACAAGTAAAGGTACATTTTTACCTTAAGAAGGTACAAAGATAGAAGAACATGTGATGTTGTACCAATGAATGCTAGTTATGTGCTTCTTGAAAGACCTTGGTAGTTTGATCAAGATATTATGCATCATGGGCATGCAAACACCTATTTTGTTTTTAAGGATGGTAAACATATGATATTAACACCTCTTAGTCCTTCTCAGGTAATGCAAGATCAGTTAGAGATTAGCAAAGTAACAAAAGAGAGCTTAGTTGCCAACAAAGGGGTGTAAAACATGCTCTAATATCCAATGAGATTGTTTACTTATTGATAGTTAAGGAGATTTTAGGGGAAGGTGGAGCTGTCTATCCAAAATTGGATAAGATATTGAAAGAATTTTTGGATGTTTTCCCTAAAGAACTTCCAAAAAAGTTACCACCAATCCATGGAATAAAGCATTAAATTGATCTTATACCTAGTTCAACTTTGTCCAATATACCAGCATATCAATGCAACATAGAAGAAGCTAAAGAGCTCCAATGGCAAGTACTAGAGTTGACGAAGAAGGGCTTTGTTAAAAAGTCCGTGCGTTTGTATGTGGCATAAGCTCTTTTGGTGCCCAAGAAGGATGGATCAATATGCTTGTGCGTAGATAGCTGACCTATTAACAAGATTGTAGTGAAATGCTACCATCTCATCCCAAGGCTTTTTGACATGTCGGATAAGTTGCATGATTCCTCTATCTTTTCAAAGATTGATCTCAAAAGCAAATACCATTAGATTCGAATAAAGAAAGGTGATGAATGAAAAATAGCCTTCAAGATTAAGTTTGGGTTGTATGAATGGACAATCATGCCTTTTGACTTGTCCAATGCTTATAACACATTTATATGGCTAATGACCTATGTTCCATGAAAATTCATTGGTCATTTTGAGCTTTGATGAACATATAGAGCATCTTACAAAGGTGTTTGAAGTGCTTAGAGAAGAGAAGCTATTTGCCAACCTTAAGAAGTACACCTTTTGTTAAAATCATCTAGTTTTTCTTGGCTATGTCATTTCCTAAAATAGAGTGGAGGTTGATGAAGAGAAGGTCATAGCTATCAAGGAGTGGCCAATTCCCACAATGTTGCTGAAGTCCAAAGTTTTCATGGCTTAGCATCTTTTTATAGATGCTTTATGAAAAAATTTAGCACCATTATAGCTCCTTTGACTGAGTACACGAAGAAGGAAATAAAGTTTAAGTGGATTGACGTAGCACAGCGAAGTTTTGACTTAATCGAGGGGAAGTTAAGTTTACCTCCCATACTAGCATTACCTAATTTGTCCAAGACCTTTGAAGTGGAGTATGATGCATCAGGAATTGGGATTAGAGCTATTCTTAAGCAAGATGGGCATCACATTGTCTATTTTAATGATAAGTTGAGTGGTTCTTATCTTAGCTACATAACTTATGATAAAGAGTTTTATGCCCTGATTCGGGCATTAGAAACTTGGCAACATTACTTATTGCCCAAGGAGTTCATAATTCGTACAGATCATGAGTCATTGAAACATTTGAAGAGGCAAACCAAGCTAAATAGGAGACATGCCAAGTGGACGAATTTCTTGGAGACATTTCCTTATGTAATCCTGTATAAGAAAGGGAATGTCAATATTGTAGGTGATGCACTTTCGCGAAGGTATACACTAATCTTTATGCTTAATACAAGATTAATAGGGCTTGATTTGATAATAGAATTGTACAAAAAAAGAGGACCCGCACATTGTAAAAATCTATGAAAAATGCACGAAGGGAGCAAAAGAGGGTTATTTTTGGCATAAAGGATATCTCTTCAAGTTTGGTTGATTATGCATTCCTTTCTGTTCTACTCGAGAGCTTTTGGTGCCTGAAGCTCATGGTGGAGGTCTTGCTAGACACTTTGGTGAAAAAAAACATTAGAAGCAATGAAAGCACACTTCTATTGGTCGGCAATGAATCGAGATGTTCATAGACTTATGGAAAGATATGTCATGTGCAAAAAGGCAAAGAGCAAGGAGATGGCACAAGGGTTATACTTGCCTTTATCGTACTTGAGCATCCCTGAGAACATGTAAGCATGGATTTTGTTTTAGGTTTACCTAGACACCACAAGGAAAGGATTCAATAATGGTTGTAGTGGGTTACTTTTCAAAAATGTCACACTTTATTCCATGCCATAGAACTAATAATGCCAGCTATGTAACTAATTTGTGCTTTAATTAAATAGTTTGATTGCATGGGATTCCTAAGAGCATTGTTTATGATCATGATGCTAAGTTTCTAAGCTATATGTGGAAGACTTTATAGAAGAAGCTTGGAACTAAGTTATTATTTAGCAAAGCTTCTCATCCATAAACTGATGGGCAAACTAAGGTAGTGAATAGAACATTTTTAGCTTTGTTTAGGACGAAAGTGAACAAGAATCTAAAGAATTAAGATGAATGCTTGGCATATGTAGAGTTTGCTTACAATCATAGTGTACACAGTGCTACTAAGCATTCTCCTTCTGAGGTAGTCTATGGTTTCCACCCAACTACGCCACTTAATTTATCACTAATACCAATTAGTGAAAGGAGTTGTATAGATGGAGCTAAAAAGGCTCAAATGGTGAAGAATATGCATAAGGAAGTTAGAAAATAGATTGAGAAGAAAAACAAAGCTTGTAAAAGATCGACAAACAAAAAGAGAAAGCAAGTTCTATTAAAATTGAGAAATCTTACATGGACTCATCTTTGTAAGAAGATGTTTCCTAATTATAGAAAGTTTAAGTTGATGCCATAGGCTGATGGTCCTTTTAGGGTCCTTGAAAAGGTAAATGACAATTCTTATAAACATAACTTACCAAAAGAATACAATGTGAGTACCATGTTCGATGTTCAAGATCCTTCTCAACAAGAGGGAGATGATATGCCACATCATTGTTGGCCCAAGGTAGCAGGCCCAAAAAAAAAGAGTTTGAGTATACAGGCCCAATCAAATGACTAAAGGCCAAAAGAGTCAACTTGGTGTATTATGTGCTCGATAAGGAAGATCCTTGAGGATTCTAGAAGTCTTCTTAAGCAAAAAAGTTAACAGCATCAAAATTAGGAAAGTTTTGGTATTAAACTATTACTTAATCTCTAGGGATTTCAATTTCTTCTTCTTAGGAAGGTTTTAATTCCTTAGCTTGCAAAGAAATTAATTCCATTGATTATTTTATTTTTTTGTGAGCAAGCAATACCTTAATTAATTATTTATGATTTAGTTTCCTTTTCTTGTAAAGGCCTTTGGCCAAATCTTTTACCATAAATAGGGGACCTTATGCATGTTTCAGAGACATTCAGAGTTGTTTAATGAATTAGCTAATTATTTTCAGTTCTTTTCTCTTATCTAATTCTTTTTGGTGGCAAGTTTATGAGACTTATCTTTTAGGTTTCTCATCCTTAAAAATGGCATCCAAACCCTTGTATTGATTATGGTGAGGATTCTTATCAATCAATCAAGGTTGATTTCTTCTATCCTTCCAATTGTTAGATTTTATTTTTTTCTATTTTTGTTTTGAATCATTAAAGACCTATTTTCATTGAGCTTTATTCTTATAAGGCTCTCAATTGCAGCTTCTTGTCTGTCCATTCTATCTTGAAGATTTTCAAAGACAAGTTGCATTCTTTCAAATTGTTGTTGCATGGCCTGAAGAGTGAAAGCAAGTTCTGGCTGTGTTTCTTGCTTTTCACTGCTACTGCCATCCTGTTTGGATGCTTCCATGCCTTTTCTTGCTAAATTCATGCTTGCAATAACAAAAATTGGTTAGGACCTCATAAGAATCACTCTCTCACATGTTTATCCTCAATTTAGGTTTTGCACTCATGTTTTCACTTAATTTGGCCATTTTCTTACTCTAATGATCTCACTTTCTTGTGCCTTTTACCACTATGGCATTTGTTTTTGGTTCTTTGGGACTCAACATAAAGCAATCAAAAGTTAAATCCAAATTTGAAGCAATTTAAACTACATATAACTCTTAAATTTACTTATGAACTAAATGGAAATAAAGAAAGGCCAACAAAAGGAAGAGAGACATGTGAAAATAGAAAATTGACTAAGAAAATTAAACTAAATAGCAAAAGATAGAGGCTGACTCAATTTATGTATATGACCTAAACACCCAATGGAAAGAAATAAAAGAGGAAACAAAACAATGAAAGCTCTATAAATTATGGTAATTGGGTGTAGGAATGATTGAAAGTGTAAACATTAAAAATTAGGAAAGGTCAATCAATCAATTAATTGATTGGAAAAAATTAAAAAGAAAATTACCAAGATATCAGAAAAAAGTATAGAATTTGGTCAGTTTGAAATATCAATTAATTTCATAGAGAGAAAGGAAACTATAAAGAATATAACGAAGGTAACAAAATTAGAGAATTGATTGGAAGGAAAGAAAAAGGATACCACTAAAATATCAAAAAAGGAAAAAAACAAAATTTGGTCATCCTAAGGGAGTAAAATCATATTAAACACTTTAAATTTTTAGAACACAATTTACCTTTTTACTGGTACATCCAACCTCTTTTTTGCCACCTCCTTTTTTTCTTTTTTTTGACTTTTCCCTTTTTTCTTTTCTTTTTCTTTTTTTCTTTTTCCCTTTTTTTAAATAGTAAACTAATGCTCAGCAACAAATTAAGAGGCTAATCAAGACAAGAACAACTTGATAAAAGAAATATGAGATAAATCACTTAATCTAAACTAAAGCTTTGATGCCAAATGATGCCAAAATCCCAAGAATGATGTCCTAAAACCCCCAAATAACACTTTGGATCAAAGACTAGAAACCTAGAAAAAAATAGTAAGAAACAAAAATGGGATTCTTGACCTGACAATTTAAATAGAAAACATAAATCAAGAATTCCAAAGGAATTAGAAACTTGACCCAATGCTTTAGTATCAATTGCAAACCAAGAATATGAAAAGTTAAATGCCACAAGATTAAACTAACCTTGACAAGTTCTGATGGAGTCCAAAAAAGAACTAAAAGAAATTTACCTCACCAAGAAGACTACTTGTACTAATCATCTAAAGAAAAATTGAAAACCAGTCTTAAAATTACAAAGACTATTTATAGCCAAAAGATAAAACCCTAAAGATATCCTAACAAGTGAAACTTATATTAGCTTTTAGATGGTCAATTAAAATGTCAAATCGAAGCCCTAAGCCCAATAACTAGTGTCCCAAAGCATAGGCCATAACATGCGATAGGCATGTGCCACTTATTAAAAAGGTCTAGCCCATAAATAAAAGAAAGATAAGCCTAAATATCAATATTTAGCCTAATCACTAAATAACTTACTCATAAGCCTGAAGCAAGTTAACACAACATGGCTTATTGAAGCCCACTTCCTCATTGAATTCAAAGTTCATTCCATCACCATCTTTTAGCTTCTTGTATGAATAGCTTCTTGATTAGTCCCTACACATCCTTTTGTAGTTGTTTAGCTGGAGCTCGTGTAAGAGGTCACTTGACACTTGGAAGTCCTTTGGAACATCATCTATGATGTCTTTTGGAACATCCTCTATATCATCTTGCATTGGTTGGATCACATCATTAAGTCTATTTTTTTCTCGATTAGGCTTCATAAATACATTCTCCTCATTGGGATACACGATATTGATGCTTCGGTTTCACTAGAAAAGTTTTTCCTTTTGTAAATTTTCATGGAATCAAAGTTTATTTGCCAAAGTAGACAAACATTTATATTCATAATTATTTCCATTTTTTTATGATTAGGCATCACAAATGTATTGTCCTCCTTGGCATACATGATAATGCTACTTTGGATTAACAAGAAAAGCCTTTCTTTCAACCATTTTTTATAAAATCAAAGTTTATCTACCAAAAGAGAAGAACATAGATTCTCAAAATATAACATAGATTCTCAAAATTATATTTACTCTTCTTAAGATTAGGCATTATAAACACATATTCCTTGTTAGGATACATGATATTGATGCTCTGCTTTGACAAAAAAAAGTATTTTTTTGACCATTTTTGTTAGAATCATTATTCATTTGCCAAAAGAGATGAACATGGATTTTCATAACTAAATCCAATCTTTTCTTGATTGCACATATTAAACACATTCTTATCATAGGGATACATGATATTGATGCTTTGATTTCATAAGAAAAGCTTTCCTTCCACCAATTTTTGTAGAATCAAGGTTCATCTGCTAAAAAAGAAAAACATGGATTTTTGTAATTATATCTGTTCTTGTTGTTATTGGACATCGTAAACACATTCTCTACTGTAAGATACACGACATTGATGTTTTAGTTTAGCAAGAAATGTTTTTTGTTCACTATTTTCCTTAAAATCAAAATTTGTCCACCAAAAGAGACAAACATAGATTCCCATAATTATATCCATTGTTTCATGACTGGGTCATAAACACATTGTCCTCATTAGGATACATGATATTGATGTTTTGGTTTTGCAAGAAAAGCCTTTTCTCCATCGTTTTTCATAGAATTAAAGCTCGTTTGCCAAAAAAGATGAATGGATTTCATAATCATATCTATTTTTTGTGTGATTGGGCATCATAAACACATTCTTCTCAATAGGATACATGATAACCATGGTTTGGTTTAGCAAGAAAAAAGTTATAACCATAGTTTATTCGTGAAAGGAGATGAACATGGATTTTCATAATTATATCCATTCTTTTCATGACTAAGGCATCATAAACAAATTCTACTAATTAGGATACATGATATTGATGCTTTGGTTTATTAGGAAAAGTTTTTCTTTTGACCATATCCCTTAGAATCAAAATTCATCTTCCAAAAGATACGAACATAGATTTGCATAATTATATCTAGTGTTTTCATATAAAAACATTCTTCTTAATTAGATACATGATATTAATGCCTTGGTTTAGTACAAAAAGCTTTTCTTTCCACCATTTTCTTTAAAATTGTAGTTTATCCACCAAATGAGAGGAACATGGATTTTCATAATAATTTCCATTCTTTAAATAATTGGACATCATAAACACATTATCCTCATTGGGATACATGATATTGATGCTTTGGTTTAACAAGAAAAGCTTTTCTTTTTTCTATTTTCCTTAAAATCAAAGTTTGTCTACCAAAAGTTATGACATGGATTCTCGTAATTATATCCATTCTTTTCATGATCGAATATCATAAACACATTTGTGTCATTAGGAATAATGATATAGATGCTTTTGTTTTGCAAGAAAAGCTTTTCATTCCACTATTTTCCTTAGAATCATAGTTCATCTACCAAAAAAGATGAAAATAGATTTTCAAAACTATATCTGTTCTTTTCATGACTGGGCATAATAAACACATTCTGCTTAATTGGATACATGACATTTATGCCTCAGATTAGAATGAAAAGTTTTTCTTGCACTATTTTCCTTAAAATCATAATTCATCTGCTAAAAGAGATTAATGAATCATGTTTTGCATTCTTTCATTGGGAAATTTGTTATGGTTTACCTTGATGATATTTTAGTATACAGTAAAAATTTGGATGATCATGTTAAACATTTACATGTTGTTTTTGTACTTTAAAGGAGGATAAATTGTATGCTAATCTTAAGAAATGCATGTTTTGCTTGAAATCCATTGTTTTTCTTGGTTTTGTTGTGAGTTCACATGGAATAAGTGCAAATGAAGGTTAAGGCAATTAGGGACTGGCAACACTTAAAAATGCAAATGAGGTAAGGAGTTTTCATGGTTTAGCAAGTTTTTATAGAAGGTTTGTGAAAGACTTTAATTTTATTACAACACTTTTAAATGAACTTGTTAAAAAGAATATTGTGTTTAAGTGGATGATATGCATAAGAAAGCTTTCAATACTTTGAAAAATGAGTTGATTAATGCACCTTTGCTATGTTCACCTAATTTTGATAATGTTTATGAGCTTAAATGTGATACATCTATAATTGGAATATAAGTTGTTTTGATGCATGATTCTAAACCGATTGTTTATTAGTGAAAAGCTTAATAGGGCAGCATTAAACTATCCTACTTATGACAAAGAGCTGTATGGATTAATCAGAACCCTACAAACATGGTTGCACTATATATGGTCAAAAGAATTCATAATCCATCTGATCATGAGAGTTGAAGTGTTTTAAATCCTAAGGTAAGCTTAATAAGAGGCATGCCAAATGGTTAGAATTTATTGAGACAATTCCTTATCTGATTAAGTACAAGAGTGGAAGGCAAAATGTTTTACTTGATACATTGTCTACAAGGTTTACATTGCTTACTTTATTGCAAATGAAATTGCTTAGTTTTGAATTTATTAAAGATTTGTATATTAATGGTGTTAATTTCAGCCAAGTATGGAATTCATGTTCTATGTGTGCATATGTTGAGTATTATAGGCATGAAGGATTCTTGTTTAAGAAAGATAAATTGGGTGTGCCTAAATGTGTTTTTGAGTGAAATGGTGGTTAGAGAGACTCATAGAGGCAGTCTGATAGGGCATTTTGGTGTGCAAAAGACTTTAGATATATTGCATGAACATTTTTATTGGCCTAACATGAAACATGATGTGCAATATGTTTGTGATAAGTGTATAACATGTAAACAAGCAAAATCTAAAGTAATGTCGCATGGTTTATATACACCATTACCTATGCTAAATCAATGCTGGATGGATATATCTATGGATTTTGTATTAAGGTTGCTTAGGTTTCAAAGTGGCAAGGATAGCATATTTGGTGTTGAGAGGTTTAGTAAGATAATGCATTTTATTGCATGTTCAAAAACCAATGATTCAACACATATTGCTAATATGTTCTTTAAAGAAATAATATGTTTGCATGAATTGCCTAGAATAATAGTAAGTTATAAGAATGTTAAGTTCTCAAGTCATTTTTGGCATACTTTATGGATAATTTAGGAAGTAAACTCTCATTTTATACCATTGCATATCCTCAAATGGATGGACAAATTGAAGTAGTTAATAGGACACTTACACTTTTGTTATGTGCTATCATTAAAAAAAACTTAAAATAGAGGGAGAGATGTTTGCCGCATATTGAATTTGCATACAATAGGACTATTTATTCTACTACTTCTTATTCTCTTTTTGAAGTTGTGTATGGCTTTAATCCGTCAACTCCTTTGGATATCTTACATTTGCCTACTAATGAACATGCTAACTCGGATGGTAAGAATAAGGTAGATTTTGTTAGGGATTTGCATGCCAAGGTTCGAGCTAACATAAATAAGAAGAATAAGCAATATGTAAGGCAAGCCAAAAAGGGGTATATTAAAGTCATTTTCAAACCTAAAGATTAGGTTTAGGTTCATTTGCATAAAAAGGGGTTTCCTGCTCAAAGTAAATTTAAGTTGCAGCTTAGAGGAGATGGGTCATTTCCTGTGCTAGAAAAGATCAATGACAATGCCTACAAACTAGATTTGCCAAATAGCTATGGTATTATGAGTGCTACCTTTATCGTTGCTGATTAATCTTTGTATGAAGTAGGTGATTCGAGGATGAATCCTTTAAGGAAAAAGGGAATGATGGAGATTAACTTGCACAAGCACTTATTTCCAATCATTTTTATGATCCTTTACTAGTAATTGGAAGTCCGATGACTAGGGCAAAGACTACATGCATGAAGCAAACTTTGCAAAGACTAGTCATGGAAAAGCAAGCAAAAGAGGCTATTCAAGATGAATCAAATGTATAGCCAAGATTGATCACTTTTCTACATTATGTTGAGGCTAAAAAGGGTAAAGAACAAAGCTGGGAGCCTAATTCACATGTTCAAGAGGAATGGAGACCAATTTGCATTTATTTATGAGCTTATGGTTTAGGATTTTAGATTTTAGATTTTTGATTTTTTTGAATAAGAATTTGACCTTTTAATTTTAATTTGTTTAGATAATTCCTAATCAGATTATGATAAGGAGTAGACATTGTCCTTATTCATTACTATTAGGATTGCATTTAGGATTTTTAAGTTATTTAGATAAGTCCTAATCAGATTAGGATTTTATCCTTATTGATTAGGATTGTCCTTGTTTAGTTAGGACTCAATAGATTTTAGGCCTATATAAGGTTGCTCATTCATGTAATTCAGCATATTTGAATAGAAAAAAAATCTGGAGAGCTTTTTGCTTTGTGAGAACTTCTTCTTTATTCTTTAAACAAGAACTCAAATTAATCTTATCAAGGTCACTTGAGGCAATCAAGATTCTAATGACTTTTGTTCTAATCAGCAGGTTTGATTGGGGTCATGTTCTCTTTGCTTGAGCTTAAAGACAACCCTATGGGTCTAATTTCATCCAATCAGGTTTTAGGTTGTTTTCATCATAAGATTCATACTATTTGGCATCAAAGCTTTGGTTCTTGAAAGTCAGGTGTAATCTATCTTTTAATCCCATAATTTCATTATATTTCTATTATATTTAGTGCTATCCATCATCAATAAAAAAACCAAAAAAAAAGTGTTCCAATGTTCTAACCCTTTGCTGCTTATCATCTAAAAAAACAAAAAAAAAGTGTTTTAGTGTTTTAACCCTTTGCCATCTTAAAAAAGATTGTTATTATAGCTTCATATTCACATCTTATAAAGAATTCTGGTTGACTTCTCTTCCCTTGATATTTCTTGCTAAATTCATTTCCCTTCATATTTCTTGTTGATTTCACTTCCTTGATCTTTCTCATTAATCTTATTAACCAAAGTTATAATAACATCATTATTACTTGCTGTTTTGGCAAGATCATTTATAAAGTTCTTTTCATAGGGCTTATAAGAGGAAGTTGAGTGGTAAAAGGCAAGAAAGGTGAGAATATCATTGAGAAAAGCCAAAATTGTGTGAAACATAAGTGGTTAAGTAACTAATCTTGAGTGCAATCATTTAAGGGAGTGTGTGAGGAAAACTAATATATTTTTATTCCTAACAAATTTTGCAAGTTTAAAGCATGGTATGAAGGAGATAATGTTGAAACCGATATGAAGTTGATTGTGAAGGTTGTTCAAGACCAATTCAAGCTTCTAAATATAAGCTTGGATAATTTAAAGTCCTTATCCAATCCTAGATCCTCTAGAAAACATAAGGTTGAGGAGGTGGAAGAGGAGGATTCTATTATTATAAGAATAATTCTAGGAAGCATAAAAAGGATATTTCAAAAAGAGATAGAAATTTGGGTCATATTAAGATAAAAATCCCTACATTTCAAGGGAAAAATGATCTTGAATTATATTTGGAATAGGAGAGGAAGGTAGAGCATATTTTTTAGTGTAATAATTACTTTGAGGAGAAAAAGGTTAAACTAGCAACAGTTGAGTTCACGAATTATGCTAGTATTTGGTGGGACCAATTTGTGATTAATAGGCATAGGAACGGTGAAAGATCTAGTCGATCATGGGATGAAATAGAGGTAGTGATGAGAAAGAGGTTCAAACCTAGCCATTACTATAGCAACTTGTATAAAAATTTGCACGAGCTGACTCAAGGATCCATGAATGTAGAGGATTACTATAAAGAGTGGAGATAGCCATGATTAGGGCCAATATAGAGGAAGACTGCGATGCAACATGGCTAGATTGATTGGTGGTTTCAATAAAGAGATGGCTGATATGGTGGAATTGTATAATTTTGTGGAGATGGAGGAATTATTGTATAAAGCTATCAAGGTGGAAAGGTAATTAAGTCTAAGGGCACTTCTAAATATGGTTTAGGTTCTAGCTTTTCCTGGAAGTCAAATTAAAGTAATAACAAAGCTGCCTTAAAACCTAAAAAAGATGTAAAGGCAAAAGATTTAGTTGCATTTTGCAAAGCTCAAACTAAAACTAAATCATCTTCTAAATCACATGATGTTAAGTGTTTCAGGTGTTAAGGATTTGGTCATATTGCTTTTCAATGTCCAAATAAAAGAACTATGATTGTTATGGATAAGAGTGACATAGAGAGCATAAGTTTAAATGATAATGAAATGCCATCATTGGAGGATTATAGTGATGTTGACCTTGAAGAGCCCGTGCATAGAGATATGCTCATTACTAGGCATGCTCTTAGCATACAGCCTAAGAAAGATTGTGATGAGGTACAACATGAGCACATCCTTCATACTAGGTGCCATGTGAATAATAAGGTATGTAGCATGGTTATTGATTGTGGTAGTTGCACTAATGTTCCTAGTATTTTAATGGTTAAAAAGCTAAATCTGCCTACGTTAAAGCATCCAAGACGGTACAAGCTACAAGAGTTGAATGATTATGGAGAAGTTAAGGTGACAAAGCAAGTGTTAGTTCCATTCTCTATTGGCAACTATAAGGATGAGGTTCTTTACGATGTGGCACCAATGCATTTTGGTCATTTACTCTTGGGGTGTCCATAGTTCAATAAAAAGGTTACTTATGATAGGAATAAAAATAGATAGAGTTTTGTAATTAATAATCAAGTTATTGTATTAACACCTATCAAACCATTGGAGGCATATAAGGACCAAACTAGGATGACTAAAGAGTGCAATAAAATAAAAGAAAATAAGCGCACTAGAAAAAGAAAAGAGTGATATAAAACGTGAGTGTGTGCAAATAAAGCATAATCAAGTGCAATAAGGCAAAAATTTCAGAATGTAGAAGCTAAATTAAGAGAAAAATAAGAGAGTTATTGCTTTCGCAAAAAAAAAAAAAAAGATTAAGAGTGCTATATTAGCAAGGCAGCAACTACTTGTACTTTTGTACAAGGACATTTGTTTCTCAACTAATGATCTTAACCCTTCTTTGCCTAGTGTGGTTGTCTCTATGTTTTAGTAATTTGCAAATTTATTTCCTGAGGAAATACCATATAGATTACCTTCTTTGAGAGGTATTGAACATCAAATAAACTTCATTCTTGGTTCATCAATCCCTAATAACCAGCCTATAAAGCAAATCCTGAGGAGACATAAAGAAGATTCATAGGCAAATGGATGAATTGGTGCAAAAGAGATTCATAAGAGAGAGTCTTAGCCATGTCCGGTTCCTATGATTTTAGTGCCAAAAAAAGATGAAACATGGTGCATGTATGTTGATTGTCAAGCCATCAATAAAATCACTATAAAGTATAAACATCTTATTCCTAGGTTCGATAATATGCTTGATGAATTGCATGGTTCGTATATGTTTTCTAAAATTGATTTAAAGAATGGCTATTATCAAATTTGCATGAAAGAAGGTGATGAATGGAAAATGGCTTTTAATACAAAATATGGTTTAAATGAGTGGTTAGTGATGCCCTTTTGTTTAATTAATGTATCGAGCACCTTTATGAGATTGATGAATCATGTTTTGCATGCTTGTATTGGGAAATTTTTTGTGGTTTACTTTGATGATATTTTGGTATACAACAAAAATTTAGATGATCATGTTAAACATTCGCATGCTATTTTTAATACTTGAAAGGAGCATAAATTATGTTTTAATCTTAAGAAATGTGCAAAACGCATGGAATCCATTGTTTTTCTTTGTTTTGTTATGAGTTCACATGGAATAAGTGTAGATAAAGATAGGGTTAAGGCAATTAGGGATTGGCGAACACCTAGGAATGCAAATAAGGTAAGGAGTTTTCATGGTTTTGCATGTTTTCATAGAAGGTTTGTGAAAGACTTTGGTTCTATTGTAGCGCCTTTAAATGAACTTATTAAAAAGAACTTTATGTTTAATTGGGATAATGTGCATGTGAAAGCTTTTAATATTTTGAAAGATAAGTTGATTAATGCACCTTTGCTATGTTTGCCTAATTTTGATAAAGTTTTTGAGGTTGAATATGATACATTGGGAATTAGAATAAAAGCCGTTTTGATGTCGGATTCCAAACCAATTGCTTATTTTGGTGAAAAGCCTAGTGGCACAACATTAAACTATCCTACTTATCATAAGGAGCTATATGCATTAGTGAGAACTCTACAAACATGACAGCACTGTTTATGGACAAAAGAATTCATAATTCATTTTGATCATGAGAGCTTAAAGTATTTGAAATCCTATGATAAGCTTAATAAGAGGCATGCCAAATGCTTAAAATTTATTAAGACATTTCCTTATATGATTAAGTACAAGAGTGGAAAAGAAAACATTGCAGCAGATGCATTGCCTAGAAGGCTAGTACCTACTTCATTGAAAACTAAATTACTTGGTTTTGAATTAATTAACGATTTGTATATTAAAAATGTTGATTTTAGCCAAGTATGGAATGCATGTTCTAAACGTGCATATGGCGAGTATTATAGGTATGATGGATTCTTGTTTAAGAAAGATAAATTTTGTGTGCCCATATGTTCTTTGCATGGAATAGTAGTTAAAGAGACTCATGAAAGTGATCTGATAGGGCATTTTGGTGTGCAAAAGACTTTAGATATATTGCATGAACATTTTTATTAGCTTAACATGAAACATGATGTGCAATCTATTTTTGATAAGTGTATAACATCTAAACATGCAAAAAAATCTAAAGTAATGCCACATGGTTTATATATACCATTACCTACACTAAATCAACCTTAGATGGATATATCTATGGATTTTGCATTAAGGTTGCCTAGGTCTCAAATTGGTAAAGATATCATATATGTTTTTGTTGATAGGTTTAGTAAGATAGCACATTTTATTGAATGTTAAAAAACCAATAATGCAACACATATTACTGATCTATTCTTTAGAGAAATAGTACATTGCATGGATTGCCTAGAACAATAGTAAGTCATAGGGATGTTAAGTTCTTAAGTCATTTTTGGCGTGTTTTATGGAATAAGTTAGGAACTAAACTTTTATTTTCTATAGTTGCACATCCTCAAACGGACGGACAAACTGGAGTAGTTCATAGGGCACTTAAGACTTTGTTACGTGCTATAATTCGAAAAAAAAAAAACTTAAAACAAAGGGAGAGATGTTTGTCAGATATTGAGTTTTCATACAATAGGACAGCTTATTCTAGCAGTGCTTATTCTCCTTTCAAAGTTGTGTATGGCTTTAATCCTTTAACTCCTTTGGATATCTTACCTTTGGCTACTACTGAACATGCTAATTTAAATGGTAAGAATAAGGCAAATTTTGTTAGGGATTTGTAGGCCAAGGTTTGAGCTAACATAGACAAGAACAATGAGCAATATGCAAGGCAAGCCAATGGGGGCATATTAAGGTCATTTCCAAACTTGGAGATTAGGTTTGGGTTCATATCTGTAAAATGAGGTTTCCCACTCGAAAGAAATCTAAGTTGCAACCTATAGGAGATGGACCTTTTTCAAGTGTTAAAAGGGATCAATGACAATGCCCACAAGCTGGATTTGCCAAAAAGCTATGGTAATGTGAGTGCTACCTTTAATGTTGCTGATTTACCTTTCAATGATGTAGGTGATTAAGGGACAAATCCTTTCAAAGAGGAAGGGAATGATGGAGATCAAGTTACACAAACACCTATTTCCAATCATTCTTATGATCCTTTATGGGGAATTGGAGGTTCGATGAATAAGGCAAAGGCTAAACACATGAGGCATGCTTTGCAAGGATTAATCATGGAAATGCAAGCAAATGAGGCTATTCAAGATGAATTAGATGCATTGCTAAGATTAATCACTTTTCTACATTGTGTAAGGCTAAAAGGGGTAAAGAATAAAGCTTAGAGCCTAATTCACATGTTCAAGATGAATGGAGCACAATTGCACGTATTCATGGTGATACAAAATCCCCAAGAACAATGTCCTAAAACCCTTAAATAACAATTTGGATTAAAGACTAGAAACCCAAAAAAAAATAAGAAACCAAATAGCGCTTTTGACTTGACAATTTAAATACAAAACACAAACCAAGGATACCAAAGGAATTGGAAACTTGACCCCATGCTTTAGTATCAATTGCAAACCAAGAATATCAAAAGTTAAATGCCATAATATTAAACTGACCTTGATAAGTTATGCTGGAGTCTAAAGAAGAACTTAAAGAAATTTGCCTCCCCAAGACTTCTTGTATTAATCATCCAAAGAAAAACTAAAAAACTAGTTCTTACAATTGTAGCAGACTATTTATAACCAAAAGACAAAACACTAAGACATCTTAATAAGTGAAACTCATATGGGCCTTTAGATGGCTGATTAAAATGTCAAAACAAAGCCATAAGCCCAATAACTAAGTCCCAAAGCATGTGCCCTTGACATAGTTACTTAAAATAATTAAAATAACATGTGTTAAGCATATGCCACATATGAAAAAAGTCTAGCCCATAACTAAACAAAAGATAAGCCTAAATATTAATTTTTGGCCCAATCACTAAATAACTTGCTCATGAGCCTAGACCAAGTTAACTAAGCATAGCTGATTAAAGCCCACTTCCTCACTAAATTCCAAGTCCACACCATCTCTATCTTTAGTTTCTTGTATGAATAGCTTCTTGATCAGTCCCTGCACATCTTTTTGTAGTTGTTTAGCTTGAGCTTGTGTAAGAGGTCCACTCGACACTTGGAAGTCCTTTGGAACATTATCTATGTTGTCCTTTGGAGCATCCTCTACATTGTCTTACACTGGTTGACTCACATCACATGGACCATAGTTTAGGATTCTAGATTTTGATTTTTTTCTGAATAAGAATTTGACCTTTTAATTATAATTTTTCAAATAATTCCTAATTAGATTATGATAAAGAGTAGACTTTATCCTAATTGATTACTATTAGGATTGTATTTAGGATTTTTAAGTTGTTTAGATAAGTCCTAATCAGATTAGGATTTTTTTTCCTTATTGATTAGGATTGTCCTTGTTTAGTTGGATTCTATAGATTTTAGGCATATATAAGGCTGCCTTATTCATGTAATTCAGCAGATTGAATAGAAAAAACTATCTGGAGAGTTTTTTTTTTACTTTGTGAGAAACTTTTTTTTTTGTATTTTAAACAAGAACTCAAATTGATCTTATCAAGATAACTTGTGGCGATCAAGATTCTTATAACTTTGGTTCCAATTAACAGGTTTGATTGGGGTCAAGTTCTCTTTGCTTTACTTTGAAGATGGTCCTAGGGGTCTAATTCTATCTAATCAGGTTTTAGGTTGCTTTTAGCTTAAAGTTTGCATTTTATCCATTCTTTTTGTGATTGGGCATCATAAACTCAGTCTCCTTATTAGGATACATGATATTGATGCTTTTGTTTAACAAGAAAAGCTTTTCTTCCCACCATTTTAGTGAGAATCATAGTTTGTTTAACTAAAAAGATTAATATGGATTCTCATAACTAACTCCATTCTTTTCTTGATTGGGCGTTATAAACACGTTCTCCTCACTGAAATACACAATATTGATGCTTTATTTTTCAAGAAAAGCTTTTTTGTGGAGCAATTTTTGTAGAATCAAAGTTCATCTACCAAAAGAGATGAAAATGTTTTTTCGTAATTATATTTATTCTTGTTGTCATTAGGCATTATAAACACATTCCCCTCATTAGGACACATGATAGTGACATCTAGATCTAGTAACAAAAGCTTTTCTTTTCATGATTTTCCCTAGAATCATAGTTTATCTACCAAAAGAGATGAATATGGATTCTCGTAATTATATCTATTCTTTTTATGATTGGGCACCATAACACATTCTTCTCCTTGGGATACTTGATATTTATGCTTTGGTTTCACAAGAAAAGCTTTTGTTAATGGAGACGAACATTGATATTCATTATCATATCCATTGTTGTTATAATTGGGCATCACAAACACATTTTCTTCATTAAGATACATGATATTGATGCTTTGGTTTAACAAGAAAAGGTTTTCTTTCTAGCATTTCCCTAGAATCATAGTTTGTTCACCAAAGGAGATGAACATGGATTTTTGTAATTATATCCATTCATTTTGTGATTAGGCATCATAAACACATTCTCCTCGTTGGGATACGTGATATTGATGCTTTAGTTTATCAAGAAAAGCTTTTCCCTTCACCATTTTCCCTAAAATTATAGTTCATTCATCGAAAGATGTGAACATAGATTTTCATAATTATATCTATTTTTTTCATGACTGGGCATCATAAATACATTTTACTCAATAGTATATATGATATTAATGCCTTGGTTTAGCATTAAAAGCTTTTTTTTCCACTAATTTCCTTAGAATCATAGTTTATCTGCCAAAAATGGTGGACATGGATTCTTATAATAATTTCCATTCTTTAAATAATTAGACATGATAAACACATTATCCTCATTAGGATACATGATATTGATGATTTGGTTTAACAAGAAAAGCTTTTCTTCCATCATTTTCCTTAGAATCAAAGTTCCTTCACAAAAAGGGACGATAAGGATTCTTGTAATTATATCATTCTTTTAATGATTGGGCATTACAAACACATTTTTCTCATTGGGATGTATGATATGTATGCATTTGTTGTGCAATAAAAGCTTTTTTTTCTACCATTTTTCATGGAATCAAAGTTCATTTGCCAAAAGGGATGAACATAGATTTTCATAATCACATCCATTCTTTTCGTGCTTTGGCACAATAATTGCATTTTGCTCATTAGGGAACAAGGTATTGATGCCTTGGTGTAACAAGAAAAGCTTTTCATTTCATCATTTTCCCTAGAATCATAGTTCATCCACCAAAATAGAAGAATTTGGGTTTTCATAATTATATCCCTTCTTCTCTTGGTTGGGCGTTACAAATACATTCTCCCCACTGTGATAAATGATATTGACACTTTGGTTTTGTAAGAAAAGCTTTTCCCTCCATCATTTTCAATAGAATCAAAGTTTATCTGCTAAAAGAGATGAACAGGGATTTTTATAATTATATTCATTCCTTTTGTGATTGGGCATCATAAACTTATACTTCTTATTAGGATACATGATTTGATGCTTTACTTTATCAAGAAAAGCTTTTCTTTCCACCATTCTTATTAGAATTATAGTTCATCTACCAACTAAGATAAACATGGATTCTCACAATTATATCCATTCTTTTTATGATTGGGCATCACAAAAATGTCCTCCTCATTGGGATACATGATATTGATGCTTTGGTTTTCTAAGAAAAGATTTTTTTCCCACCAATTTTCCTAGAATCAAAGTTCGTCTACCAAAAGAAACAAACATTGATATTTGTAATTACTTTCTTTCTTCTCATGATTAGGTATTATAAACACATTTCTCCTATTGGGATACATGATATTGATGCTT
This sequence comes from Adansonia grandidieri, assembly GCA_038382065.1. Classification (NCBI taxonomy): domain Eukaryota; kingdom Viridiplantae; phylum Streptophyta; class Magnoliopsida; order Malvales; family Malvaceae; genus Adansonia; species Adansonia grandidieri. Next base: position 11,767,345 of record JBBYHK010000005.1, read on the forward strand.
TGGTTTTGTAGTAAAACTTTTCATTTTACCATTTTTTATAAAAACAAAGTTCATCTGCTAGGAAAGAAGACCTTATATTTTCATAATTATATCCATTTTTCTAATAATTGGGCATCATAAACACATGCTCCTCATTATTATGCATGATATTGATGCCTTAGTTTAACAAGAAAAGCTTATCTTTCCACCATTTTCCTTATAATCATAGTTCATCTGCCAAAGGAGATGAACATGGATTCTCATAATTATATCCATTATTTACTTGATTGGGCATCATAAACACGATCTTCTTATTGGCATACATGATATTTATGCTTTGTTTAACAAGGAAAGCTTTTATTTCCACCATTTTTCATAGAATTAAGTTCGTCTACCAGAAGTGGTAAAAATGGATTTTCATAATTATATCCATTCTTTTTTGTTATTGGACATCATAAGGTCATTGTCCTTATAGGATACATTATATTGACGCTTTAGTTTAATAAGAAAAGCTTTTCTTTTCACCATTTTTGTTAAAATCATAGTTCATCTACTAAAAGAGATGAATATTGATTCTTGTAACTAAATCCATTGTTTTCTTGATTAGGCATTACAAACATGTTATCCTCACTGGGATACACAATATTATGCTTCGATTTTGAAACAAAAGCTTTTATTTTCACCAATTTTCTTAGAATCAAAGTTCATCTGCCAAAAGAGATGAACATGGATTTTTGTAATTATATCCATCCTTCTTGTTGTTGGTCGTCATAAACACTTTCCTCTTTCTAGGATACATGATATTCATGTTTCTATTTAGCAAGAAATGCTTTTCTTTCCACCATTGTCCTTAGAATCATAATTATTCTACCAAAAGATATGAACTTGGATTCTCATCATTATGTCCATTCTTTTTATGATTGGGTATCATAAACACATTCTCCACATTGAGATACATGATATTGATGCTTTGGTTTGACAAAAAAAGCTTTTGTTTCCACCATTTTTCGTTGAACTAAAGTTCATCGCCAGAAGAGATGAACATTGATTTTCACAGTTATATCTATTCTTTTCATGCTTGGGCAGCATTTAGACATATTTTTCTCATTGGGATACATGATATTGATGCTTTGGTTTCGCAAGAAAAGCTTTTCTCTTTACCTTTTTCCACAAAATCAAAGTTCATATGCTAAAAGAGAATAATATGGATTTTCATAATTATATATGTTATTTTTGTGATTTGGCATCATTCATTAGGATATATGATATTGATGCTTTGGTTGCACAATAAAAGCTTAACTTTCTATAATTTTTCATAAAATCAAAGTTTGTTTACCAAAAGAGACAACATGGATTTTCATAATTATATCCATTTCATGACTGGGCATCATAAACACATACTCCTTGATAGGATACATAATACTAATGTTTGGGTTTATCAAGAAAAGCTTTTCTTTCCACCATTCTCTTTAGGATTATAATTCATTCACCAAAAAAGATGAACATGGATTCTCATAATTATTTCTATTTTTTCCATGATTGGGTATCAGAAACACATTTTCCTCATTGGGATACAGGATTTAATGCTTTGGTTTTACAAGAAAAGCTTTTCTTTCCATTATTTTTGTAGAATCAAAGTTTATTTGCCAAAAACGATGAACCAGGATTTTCATAATTATATCATTCTTGCTACGATCAGGCATCATAAACACATTCCCTTCATTAGAATACATGATATTAATTTTATAGGAAATCCTATTTCTTTCCATCATTTCCATAGAATCATAGTTTGTATGCCAAAGAAGATGAACAAGGATTCCTATAATTATATCCAAGGATTCCTATAATTATATCCATTCTTTTTGTGATTGGGTATCATAAACATATTCTTTGCATTTGGATACATGACATTGATGGTTTAGTTTCACAAGAAAAGCTTTTCTCTTTGTCATTTTTCATAGAATCAAAGTTCATTTGCCAAAAGAGATGAACCAAGATTTTCATAATTATATACATGATATTGATTTTACAAGAAAAGGTTTTTCTTTCCACCATTTCTTTAGAATCGTAGTTCATACACAAAAGGAGACGAACATGGATTCCCATAATTATATCCATTGTTTTTGTGATTGGGTATCATAAACATATTCTATACAATTGGATACATGATATTGATGCTTTGGTTTATCAAGAAAAACCTTTTTTTACCATTTTCCTTAGAACATAGTTCGTCTACCAAAAGAGACGAGCATGGATTTTCATAATTATATCCATTTTTTTCATGATAAGGCATCATAAACATATTCTCTCAATAGGATACATGACATTGATGCTTTGGCTTAGCATGAAATGCTTTTCCTCCCACCATTTTCCTTATTATCGTAGTTCATTCGCCAATAGAGATGAACCTACATTCCCATAATAATTTCCATTCTTTAAATAGTTAAACATCATAAAAACATTCTCCTCATTAGGATACACACTATATTGATGCTTTAGTTTAACAGGAAAAGCTTTTCTTTCCACTATTTTTTGTAGAATCATAGTTCATCCACCAAAAGATATGAACATGGATTCTCATAGTTATATCCATTTGTTTCATGATTGGGCATCATAAATAGATTTTCTTCATTGGCCTACATGATATTAATGCTTTGGTTTTTCAAGAAATGCTTTTTTCCCCATTTTTATAGAATCAAACTTTGTTCGCTAAAAGAGACGAACATGGATTTCCATACTTATATCCGTTCTTTTCATGATTAGGCATCATAAATGGATTCTCTTCAATAGCATACAAGGAATTGATGATTTGGTTTAACGAGAAAAGTTTTTTTCCACAATTTTCCTTAGAATCATATTTTGTTCACCAAAAAAGAGAAACATGGATTCTTGTAACATCATAGACACATTATTCTCATAGTGATAAATGATATTTACACTTTGGTTTCACAAGAAAAGCTTTTCCTTCCACCATTTTCATTAGAATCATAGTTCTTTCACCAAAAAAGACAATCATGGATTCTCACAATTAAATCCATTCTTATCACAAACAAGTTCTCTTTATTAGGATACATGATATTGATGCTTTGGTCTTGCAAGAAAAGTTTTTCTTTCCACCAATTTTCATAGATTCAAAGTTCATCTGCCAAAAAAGACAAACATTGATATTCATAATTATTTCCGTTCTTTCTATAATTGGGCATCATAAACACATTTTTCTTATTGGGTACACGATCTTGAAGCTTCAGTTTTGCAAGAAGAGCTTTTTTTCTGCCATTTTTCCTAGAATAAAAGATTTTCATAATTATATCCATTCTTCGCATAATTGGGCATCATAAACACATTCTTTTTTTAAGATACATAATATTGATACTTTGGTTTAACAAAAAAAACCTTTTTTTTTCCATTATTTTCCTTAAACTAATAGTTCATCTGCCAAACAAGATAAACATGGCTTTTTGTAATTATATCCATTCTTTTCTTGATTAGGCATTATAAGCACATTCTCCTTATTAGGATACACAATATTTATGCTTTTGTTTTGTAAGAAAAAAGTCTCTTTCCACCATTTTCTATAAAATTAAAGTTTATCTACCAAAAGAGATAAACATGGATTCCTATAATTATATCCACTTTTTCATAATTAGGCATAATATATACATTTTCTCCCATTGGGATACATGATATTGATGCTTTGTTTTCGCAAGAAAAGTATTTCCTTCCACTATTTTCTATAGAATTAAAGTCATCCGCCAAAAGTGACGAACATAAATTTTTGTAATTATATCCATTCTTTTCATTATTGAGAATCATAAGCACATTTTCTTCTTTGGTATACATGACATTGACGCTTTGGTTTTACAAAAAAACCTTTTCTTTCTACTTTTTTTGTAGAAGAAAAATCATCCACAATAGAGATGAACATGGATTTTCGTAATTATATCCACTTCTTTCATGAAAGGCATTATAAATGCATTCTTCTCATTAGGATACACGATATTGATGCTTTAGTTTCACAAGAAAAGCTTTTCTTTTTGTCATTTTCAATATAATCAAAGTTCATATGCCAAAACAGATGAACATTGATTTTTATAATTATATCCATCAGTTTTGTGATTCGGATCATTAATTAGGATACACAATATTGATGCTTTAGATTTGCAATGAAAGCTTTTCTTTCTACCATTTTTCGAAGAATTCAAGTTTGCCTGCCAAAAGAAATGAACATGGATTTTCATTATGATATCTGTTCTTTTCATGATTGCTCATCATAAACACATTCGCCTCAATAGGATACAGTATATGCTTTTGTTTAGCAGGAAAAACTTTTCTATCCACTATTTTCCTTAGAATCATAATTCATCTACTAGAAGAGATGAACATGGATTCACATAATTATATCCATTCCTTTCATGATTGGGCATCATAAAAATATTCTCCTCGTTAGCATGCACGATATTTATACATTGGTTTCACAAGAAAAGATTTTTTTTCCACCTTTTTTTGTAGAATTAAAGTTTATCTACCAAAAGAGACAAAAATAGATTTTTGTAATTATATCCATTCTTTTTATGATTGGGCTTCGTAAACACATTCTCCTCATTAGGATACGTGATATTAATGGTTTGGTTTAATAGGAATAGCTTTCTTGCCACTATTTCCATAGAATCATTATTCATCTGCCAAAAGAGATGAACATGGATTCCTATATTTATATCCATTCTTTTCATAATTGGGCATAATAAACACATTTCTCCATTGGAATAGACAATATTGTTATTTTGGTTTTGCAAGAAAGCTTTACCTTACACTATTTTCTGTAAAATCATTATTCATCCACCAAAGTGATGATCATGGATTTTCATAATTATATCCACTTTTTTTTTGTTATTGGGAATCATAAAAACATTCTACTTATTGTTATACATGATATTGATGCTTTGATTTAATAGGAAAGGGTTTTTTCCCACCATTTTTCATAGAATCAAAGTTCATCAATCAAAAAAGATGAACGTAGATTTTCGTAATTATATCCATTTTTTTCATGATTGGGCTTATAAACACTTTTCTCTTATTGGGCTACACAATATTGATGCTTTGCTTTTGCAAGAAAAAACTTTTCAATCTACCATTTTCCATAGAAACAAAGTTCATATGCCAAAAGAGACGAACATGGATTTTTATAATTGTATCTATTCTTTTCTTTCCATCATTTTTCAAGGGACCAATGCTCACTTGCCAAAAGAGACGAACATGGATTTTCATAATTATATCCATTCTTTTTGTGATTAGTGTCATAAAGACATTCTCCTCAATAGGATAGATGATATTAATGCTTTGGTTTAGCTGAAAAGGTTTTTTTTCTACTTTTTTCCTTAGAATTATAATTCGACCACCAAAAAAGATGAACATGGATTCTCATAATTATATCAATTCTTTACATAATTGGGCATCATAAACACATTCTCTTCATTAGGATACATGATATTAATGTTTTGGTATCGCAAGAAAAACTTTTCTTTCCACCATTTTTCTAGAATCCACTAAAAGAAACAAACATTCATATTCATAATTATTACCATTCTTTTCATGATTAGGCATCACAAACACATTCTTCTTATTAGGATACATAATATTGATGCTTTGGTTTTGTAAGAAAACATTTTTTTCTACCATTTTTTATAGAATCAAAGTTCATATGCTAAAGAAAAGAACATAGATTTTCATAATTATATCCATTCTTCTCATGATTGGGCATTATAAATAATGTGCCACATCATGGTTAACCCAAGTTAATAGGCCTAAAGAAAATGGAATTTGAGTAAACAAGCCTAATCATACAATCTAGGGTTAAAAGAGTTAACTTGGTTTACTATGTGCTTGATAAAGAAGATCTTTAAAAATTTTAGAAATCTTCTTAAGCAAGATAGTCAGTAGGTTCCAAATTAGTAAAGTTTTGGTTTGTAGATTATTACTTAATCCCCAAGGCTTTCAATTTCTTTTTTTATTAGAAAGGTTTTAACTCCTTAGCTTGCAAGGATTAATTCCATTGACTATTTTATTTTCGCTGTGAGTAAGCAATATCTTAAGTAATTATTTAGGATTTAGTTTTTTTTTCTTATAAAGGCCTTTAGTCAAATCCTTTACTATAAATAGGGGACCCTATGCTTGTTTTTTGAGTCACTAAGAGTTGATTAATAAAGCTGTTGATTATTTTGAGTTCTTTTCCTTTTATTTAAGTCTTCTTGGTGGGAGTTTATAAAACTTATATTTTAGGTTTCTAATCTTAAAAGTGGCATCCATCCCTTGTATTAATTATGGTGAAGATTCTTATCAATCAATCAAGGCTTATTCCTTCTATTCTTTTAACTTTTAGATTTCAAATTTTTATTTATTTATTTCTTCTTCTATTTTTGTTTTAAACTACTAGAGATCTTTTTCCATTGAGTTCTATTTCGATAAGGCTCATCATTATGGTATTACAGCTAAAGTCTTTGAGGTTTAGAGTGATAAACACCATGTCAAAAGGCAGTGAGACCTATAAACTACAAAATCTAAGATTACAGTAAGCAATGAGTCTTGAACAAGCTCATCTTATAGCCTTGAATGTAATAGCAAAGAGCATTGTACACGCATGGATCAGCTTGTGCATATGGTGGAAAGATTGGCCATGAATTAGCCACCAAGCAATTAGCCTTAACGACAAAAGGTTGATCATGATGAACGTAAGGAGTATGATGATCTGAGCGTAGAAGATGAACTTAAAGAAGCACCAAGGCAACGTTGGTAGCCAAGAACCTCTAATAATATAAAGTTAAAGATTCCACCTTTTTGTGAAACATGCTCTCTAAAAGAAAACTTGAAGTGGGTACAAAATGTTAAGAAAGTCTTTGAGTGTCAAGAATACACCAAAGGCCAAAAAGGTAAAACTCACAGCTCTAGAGTTTACTAATTATGCTAATCTATGGCGAAAGAATGTGCAGGTGTAAAGAAGGCATGGAAGGGAAAATCCAGTCTCAATGTGAAGGCTCATGGAAAAGAGGTTTGTACCTCAATAAATAAGCAAGAGTTATTCCTTAAGATGAAAACTTTGCAATCATGAGCCTATTGTGCTAAGGATTATGTGAAAAAGTTTGGGATGTTAATGATATGATATGATCAGCAAGAGGCTCAAGAACAAACCATTGCAAGATTCATTAGTGGCATGTATAAGCAATTGCAAATTCAGTAGAGTTACAACCATAAGCCATATTGGATGATGTGATTACATTAGTTGTGAAGATTGAAAGGCAGCACAAAAGAGGTAAAACTTAAAGAAAAGAAAGATCCTACTACAGTGATCATGGTTAAAAAGGGGAAAAAAGTTAAAAATTCACAACCTTCAACAAAAAGCCTTGACATCAAGTGTTTTAAGTGCCTTGGGCTTGGACACATAACTTTTCAATGTCCTAGCAAGAAGGTAATGATTGCTTATGAATTAGTTGAAGAAGTTATTAGTGAAGATAAATCAAATTTAAAAGTAGAAGTGGAAAAAAAGTAAGTCCCACCTCCTAAGGAAAGAGAATTGCTTATTATTTGTTGCAATATGGCCATACAATCAAAGAAAGAAGAGGAACAGTGGAAGTATATCTTTCACACCTATTCTAACATTAATGGCAAGGTATGTGGTTTGATCATTGATAGAGGGAGTTACACTAATGTAGCCTCTACCTCATTGGTTAATAAACTAAAACTTGCAATGGCTAAACAATGAGAGAGATATGAGGGTTACAGAATAGGTGAAAAGTGTCATTTACCATAGAAAAGTACAAGGATAAAGTAACATGTGGTGTGGTATTGATGAGTGCTAGCCACATGCTTCTTGGAAGACCTTGGCAGTTTAACCAAGAAGTTATATATCATAGGCATGCAAACACCTATTCTATTTCTATGGATAGTAAATGTATGCTATTAACACCTCTCAATCCTTCCCAGCTAATACAAGACCAGTTGACAATTAGTAGAGTAATGAATGAGAGCTTATTTGCCAACAAAGGGGAGGTAAAACATGCTCTAATATCCAATGATTACTAGTAATATTTACTTGTTGATAGTTAAATAGATTTCAGGTGAAGGTGGAGTTGTCCATCCAAAATTGGATAAGATATTGGAGGAATTTTTGAATGTTATCCCCAAAGAACTTCCAAAAGAGTTACCATTAATCCACGGAATAGGGTATTAGATTGATTTTATACTTAGCATATTGATGCAACTCATAAGAAGCTCCAATGGTAAGTACTGGTGTTGATAGAGAAGGGCTTTATTAAAAAGTCCATGAGTTCGTGTGTATTACCAGCTCTTTTGGTGCCTAAGAAAGATGGACCAATGTGCATGTGCATAGATAGCTGAGCTATTAACAAGATTATAGTCAAATATTGTTGTTCCATCCATAACTTATGACATGTTGGGATGTTGGATGGGTTGCATGGTTCTTCTATGTTTTCAAAAATTGATTTCAAGATTGGATACCATTAAATTCAAATAAAGAAAGGTGATGAATAAAAAACAGCCTTCAAGACCAAGTTTGCATTGTATGCATAGACAGTCATGCTCTTTGGCTTATCCAATGCTCCTAGCACATTTATGCGACTAATGAATCATGTATTGCAAAAATTTATTGGTCATTTTGTTATTGTTTATTTTAATGACATATTGTTTATAGTAGGAGCTTTGATGAACATATAAAGCATCTTACACAAGTATTTAAAGTGTTTAGAGAATAGAAACTTTTTCTAACCTTAAAAAGTACAACTTTTGTAAAGATGGACTAGGTTTCTTGGCCATGTCATTTCCTAAAGTGGAGTGAGGTTGATGAAAAGAAGGTTAAATCTATCAAAGAGTGGCCAATTCCCACTAATGTTGCTGAAGTCTGAAGCTTTCATGGATTGGCATCCTTCTATAGCCATTTTGTGAAAAATTTTAGTATAATTCTAGCTCTTTTGACTGAGTGCATGAAAAAGGAAATAGATTTCAAGTGGACTATTATGATAGCAAAGTTTTGCCTTAATTGAGGAAGTTAAGTTCAGATCCCACACTAGCATTACCTAATTTATCTAAAACCTTTGACATGGAGTGTGATGTGTTAGGAATTGGGATTGGAGCTATTTTTAAGTGAGATGGGCATCTTATTACCTATTCAGTAAGAAGTTGAGTGGTTATTGTCTAGTCAACTTACGATAAAGAGTTTTATGCATTGTTTTTGGCATTGGAAACTTGACAACATTACTTATTGCCCAAAGAGTCCATGATTTATATGGATCATGAGTCATTGAAACATTTGAAGGGCAAAGCAAGCCAAATAGGAGACATGCCAAGTGGGTTGAGTTTCTAGAGATATTTCTTTATGTAATCAAGTATAAGAAAGGGAATGTCAATATTGTAGCTGATACACTTTTACAAAGGTATGTACTAATCTCTATGCGTAATATAAGATTAATAGGGTTTGATTTGATGACAAAGTTGTACAATAGGACCTGCACTTCATAAAGATCTATAAAAGGTGCATGAATGGGGCAAAGAAGAGCTATTTTTGGCATGAAGCATTTCTCTTTAAGTTTAGCTAATTATGCATTCCTTTTTGTTCAATTTGAGAGCTTTTGGTGAATAAAGCTCATGGTGGAGGTCTAGTTGGACACTTTGGTGAAAAAAAGACATTAGAAGCATTGAAAGAACACATTTATTAGCTAGCAATGAACTGAGGTGTTCATGGAATTATAGAAAGATGTGTCATGTGCAAAAATTATGAAAATCAAGGAGATGGCACAAGGGTTATACATACTCGTGCCTGTACCTCAACATCTCTAGGAACATGTAAGCATGGATTTTATTTTAGGTTTACCTAAGGCACCACAGGGATAAGTTCAGTAATGGTTGTAGTGGATTACTTTTTAAATATGTCACTCTTCATTCCATGCCATAGATTTGACAATGCAAGCCACGTAGCTAATTTGTTCTTCAAAAAAATAGTTCAATTGCAAGGGATTCCTTAAAGCATTGTTTTTTATAGTGATGCTAAGTTTCTAAGCTATATGTGGAAGACTTTATGGAAGAAGCTGGGATCCAAGTTATTATTTAGCGCAGCTTGTCATCCATAAACTGATGGGCAAACTGAGGTGGTGAATAGAACACTTTTGCTTTGCTTAAATCAATGGTGAACAAGAATCTAAAGAATTAGGAAGAGTGCTTGGCATATGTAGAGTTTGCTTGCAATAGTAGTGCACATAGCGCTATTAAGCATTCTTCTTTTAAGGTGGTCTATAGTTTCAACCCAACTACACCTCTTGATTTAGCACCAATACCAATTAGTGAAAGAAGTTGCATAGATGGACTAAGAAGAACCAACTGGTGAATAATATGAATAAGAAAGTTAGACAATAGATTGAGAAGAAGAATAAAGCTTAAATGAGATAGGTAAACAAAAAAAGAAAGCAAGTTCTATTAAAACTGAGAGATCTTGTGTTGATTCATATTTGCAAGGTGAGGTTTCCTAATCATAGGAAGTCTAAGCTGATGTCATGAGCTGATGGTCTTTTTAGGGTCTTTAAAAAGTTAAATGACAATGCTTACAAGCTTGACTTAACCAAAGAGTACAATGTGAGCACCATGTTCAATGTTCAAGATCTTACACTCTATTTGGAAGACATCTTAGATAATGGAGATTATGTGATTTGAGGGCAAATCCTTCTCAACAAGGGGAAAATGATGTGCCAAATCATGGTTGGCCCAAGTTAACAAGCTCAAAAAAGGAAAAGTTTAAGTAGATGGCCTAACCACACGATCAAGAGCTAAAAGAGTCAACTTGGTGTATTATTAATGTAAACCTTAAGATGAAAACACAACCTAAAACCTGATTGGATGGAATTAGACCTATAGGATCATCTTAAAAATAAGTAACAAGAACTTGACCCAGTCAAAGCTTCTAATTAGAACCAAAGTTATAAGCATCTTGATCACCATAAGTTACCTTGATAAGATTAATTTGAGTCTTGTTTAAAGAATAAAGATGAAATTCTCACAAAGTGAAAAAAACTCTCAAGATATTTTTTTCTATTTGAAATCTACAGAATTACATGAATGAGATAGCATTATATAGGCCTCAAATCTATAGAGTTCTAACTAAACAAAGAGAATCCTAATCAATAAGGAAAAGTCTATTTCTTATCCTAATTTGATTAGAACTTATCTAAACAACCTAAAATTCTAAACACAATCCTAATCAATAAGGATACAGTCTATGCCTTGTCACAATCTGATTAGGAATTATCTAAACAAATTAAAAATTGAAAAGTCAAATTCTAATTCAAAAAAATAAAAAATCTGAAATCCTAAACTATAGAGCCATGAATACAAAAAAATTAGGCTCTATTCATCTTGGGCTTTGAGCCATGCAAAATGGGCTTCGAGCCTTATTCTTTACCTTTTCCAGCCTCAATAAAATGAAGAAAAGTGATAAATCTTGGATAGCCTTCTTTGCTTGCATTTCTATGATTAATCCTTCCAAAGCTTGTTGCATGCATTTATCTTTGCCGTAGTTATTAGAAGTCTGATTCCTCATAAAAGATCAAAAGAATGGTTGAAAATAGTTGTTTGTGCAAGTTGATCTCCATTATTCTCTCCCTCCTCAAAAAGATTCATCCTTGAATCACCTATATCATGCAAAGATAAATCAGCAACATTAAAGGTAGCACTCACATTACCATAGTTGTTTGCCAAACCTAGCTTGTAGGCATTGTTATTGATCCTTTCTAACGCTTGAAAAGGTCCATCTCCTCTAGGGTGCAACTTAGATCTTCTTTGTGCCGGGAACCTCTCTTTACGTAAATGAACCGAAACCCAATCTCTAGGTTTGAAAATGACCTTAATGTGCCCCTTATTTGCTTGCCTTTGAATCTCCTTTGTCTTCTCAAGATTTACGCTATAGGCTAGTTTATTAAGGATTAATGAATCAAGAATGAAGTCTATTTGATGCTCAATAGCTCTCAAAGAAGGTAATCCATGTGGTATTTCCTTTGAAAATAAATCTATAAATTCCTGTAACAAAGAAACAACCACACTAGGTAAAGAAAGGTTAAGATTGTTAGTTGAGAAATAGACATCCTTGTACAAAGTACAAGTAGTTGCTCCCTTGCCAACATAGCACTCTTATTCTCACTTTTTTTTTTTGGGAAAAACTCTAACTCTCTTATTTTTGTCTCAATTTTGCTTACCACATTCTAAATTTTTCCCCTTATTGCACTTTTTTTTACTTTCTTGCACATAGTCACTTTTTATATCACTCCTTTCCTTTTTCTCATGCACTCATTTTATGTTCTTTCTTTTTGCACTTTTTAGCCATGCTAATTTGGTCCTCATATGTCTCTAATGGTTTGAGAGGAGTTAATATAACAACTCAATTATTCATTACAAAACTATATCTATTCTTGTACCCATCATAAGTAACCTTCCTATCGAATTGCCATGGATGCCCCAAGAGTAAATGACCATCATGCATTAGTGCCATATCACAAAAAACCTCATCCTTGTAGTTGTCAATAGAGAATGCAACTAACACTTGCTTTGTCACCTTAACTTCTCCACAATTATTCAACCATTATAGCTTATACGATTTTGGATGCTTTAATGTAGGCAAATTTATCTTTTCAACCATTAAAGTACTAGCAACATTAGTGCAACTACCACTATCAATAATCATGACACATACCTTATTGTTCACATGGAACCTAGTATGAAAGATGTACGCACGTTGTACCTCATCACCATCTTCCTCTGGCTGTATGTTAAAAGCACACCTAGTAACGAGCATATTTCCATGCATAGGTTCTTTAATGTCAACATCACTATAATCCTTTAATGGTGGCATTTCATTATCATTTGAACTTACGCTCTATGTCACCATTATCCATAACAATCATATTCCTTTTATTAGGACATTGAAAAGCAACATGCCTAAACCCTTGACACTTGAAACACTTAACATTACATGATTTAGAAGATGATTTAGTTTCAATTTTACCTTTGCAAACAACAAAAAAATCCTTTGGCCTTACATCTTTTTTAGGTTTTAAGGTAGCTTTGTTGTTATTCCCATTTGACTTTCATGAAGAGCTAAGAGTTGAACCATAGTTAGAAGTGCCCTTAAACTTCAATTATCTTTCCACCTTTATAGCTTTATACAATAATTCCTCCATCTCTACATAATGATGCAATTCTACCACATCAGCTATCTTTTTATTCAAACAACCAAAAATGTAGCCATAGTTGCCTCACGGTCTTCCTCTATATTGGCCCTAATCATGGCTATCTCTATCTCTTTGTAGTAATCCTCTATATTCATGGATCCTTAAGTCAGCCCTTGGAACTTTCTATACCAATCCCTATAGTAATGGCTAGGTATAAACCTTTTTCTCATCACTACCTTTATTTTTCCCCATGATCGAATAGGTCTCTCGCCATTCCTACGCCTATTAATCATGAACTAATCCCACCAAATACTACTATAATCGGTGAACTCAATGCTGCTAGTTTAACCTTCTTCTCTTCGGAGTAATTATGATAGTAAAAAATATGTTCTATCTTTCTCTCCCACTCTAAGTATAATTCTAGGTTATTTTTCCCTTGAAAAGTAGGGATTTTCATCTTAATACTACCCAAATTGCTATCTCTTTTCAAAACTGCCTTTTTACCCATCCTAGAATTATTCTCATCATAATAAGAATCCTCTCCCTCCTCAACCATGTGTTTTTTAGAGGATCTAGGATTGGATAGGGACTCTAAATTATCTAACCTCATGATTAGAAGCTTGAACTGGTCTTGGATAGGCTTCACAAAAAACTTAATATCAGTTTTAGGTTATCACCTCTACTACTCATATTTTAAACCTGTAAACTTTGTTAGGAATAAAAATAGATTGGTTTTCCTAACACACTCCCTTACGTGCTTACACTCGAGAGTAGTTACTTAACCACTCGTGTTTCACTCAATTTTAGCTTTTCTCAATAATATTCTCACCTCTTGCCTTTTACCACTCAACTTCCCCTTACAAGCCCTTTAAAAAGAACTTTATAAATGATCCTACTGAAACAACAAGCAATAATAAAGTTATTATATCTTTGATTAATAAGATCAATAAGAAAGATTAAGAAAGTAAAATCAACAAGAAATATAAAGGGAAATGAATTCAACAAGAAATATTAAAGGAAGAGAAATCAACAAGGGGGAACAAAGAATTCTTTGTAAGATGTGAATATGAAGCTGTAATAACAATCTTTTTTTAAAAATGGAAAAGGGTTAGAATGCTGGAACACGTTTTTTGGTTTTTTTTTAATAGATGATGAACAACAAAGGGTTAGAACACTAGAACACTTTTTTTTGTTTTTTTATAGATGATTAAAGCACTAAATATAATAGAAATATAATCAAATTATGGGATTAAAAGATAGATCTTGACTTTCAAGAACCAAAGTTCTGATGCCAAATAATGCGAACCTTAGGATGAAAACACAACCTGAAACTCGACTGAATAGAATTAAACCCCTAGGATTGTCTTAAAAATCAAGCTACGAGAACTTGACCCCAAGCAAACCTGCTAATTAGAACCAAAGTTATAAGAATCTTGATTGCCGTAAATTACCTTGATAAGATCAATTTGAGTTCTTTTTAAACAACAAAGATGAAGTTCTGATAAAGTGAATAAACTCTCAAGATTTTTTTTATTCAAAATCTGCTGAATTACATGAATTAGACAGCCATATAGGCCTCAAATCTGTAGAGTCCTAACTAAGCAAAGAGAATCGTAATTAATATAGAAAAGTCTATTCCTTATCCTAATCTAATTAAGACTTATCTAAATAACTTAAAATCCTAAACATAATCCTAATCAATAAGGATAGAGTCTACACCTTACCATAATTTGATTAAGAATTATCTAAACAAATTAAAAATTAAAAAGTCAAATTCCTATTCAAAAAAATCAAAAATCAAAAATCCTAAACTATAGGGTTATGAATACGTACAAATTGGGCTCCATTCATCTTGGACATGTGAATTGGTCTCCAAGCTTTATTCTTTACCTTTTTTAGCCTCAATACAATGTAGAAAAGTGATAAATCTTGGCAATGCATCTGAGTCATCTTGAATAGCCTCATTTGCTTACATTTTCATGATTAATCCTTGCAAAGCTTGTTTCATGCATTTAGTCTTTTGCCCAGTCATTAGACCTCTAATTCCTTGCAAAGGATTAGAAGAATGGTTAGAAATAGTTGTTTGTGCAAGTTGATCTCCATCAATTATATTCTCGATAAGGAAGATGCTTGAAGATTCTAAAAGTCTTCTTGAGCAAGAAAGTCATTAGTATCCAAATTAGGAAAGTTTTGGTATGTAGATTATTACTTAATCTTTGAGGCTTTCAATTTTTTTTTTTATAAAGGTTTTAAATCCTTAGCTTGCAAGGATTAATTCCATTCACTATTTTATTTTCTTTGTGAGTAAGCAATAACTTAATTAATTATTTAGGATTTAGTTTCCTTTTCTTCTAAAGGCCTTTAATTAAATCCTTTACTATAAATTGGGGACTTATGCCTATCTTTTAGTTATTCAAAGTTGATCAATAAAGCTACTGATTATTTTTAGTTCTTTTCCTCTTATCCAAGTCTTTTTGGTAGCGATTTTGTAAGACTTATCTTTTAGGTTTCTTATCCCTGAAAGTGGCATCCATCCCTTTTATTCATTGTGGCGAGGATTTTTATCAATCAATCAAGGTTTATTCTTTCTAGCCTTCCAAGTTTCAGATTTTAATTTTTTTATTTCTTTTTTCTTCTATTTTTGTTTTGAACTATAGGAGATCTATTTCCATTAAATTCTATTTCGATAAGGCTCATCAATAAATGTATTCTCCTTATTAGGATTCATGATATTTATGCTTTGGTTTAAGAAGAGAAGCCTTTCTTTCCACAATTTTTCTTAGAAACATAGTTTGTCTGCCAAAAGAAATGAACATGGATCTCATAATTATATCCATTTTTTTCTTGATTGAGCATAATAAACATACTATGCTTATTAGGATAAGATGATATTTATGCTCTGGTATCCCAAGAAAAGCTTTTATTGTCACCATTTTTCATAGCATTAGAGTTTATTTGCCAAAAGTAATGAAATGGGTTTTCATAATTATATCCATTCTTTGCATGATAGGGCATTATAAACACACTCTACTAATTGGGATACATGAAAATGATGCTTTGGCTTTGCAAGAAATGCTTTACTTTCTACGATTTTCTGTAAAATCAAAGTTCATTCGTTGAAATTGATGAACACGGATTTTTGCAATTATATCTATTCCTCTCATGATTGTGCATCATAAACACATTCTCCTAATTGGGAGGCACAATAATGAAGCTTTAGTTTTGAAAAAAAAACATTTTCCCCCATGATTTTTCGTAGAATTAAAATTCATCCACCAAAGGAGATGAACATGGATTTTCATAATTATATCCAATCTTTTCAGGATTAGTATCATAAATATGTTCTCCTATTAGGATACATGATATGGATGGTTTGGTTTAACAGGAAAAGCTTTTCATTCCACCATTTCTTTAAAATCATAGTTCATCTGCTAAAAAAGATAGACATGGATTCTTGTACGTATATCCATTCTTTTCATGATTGAGCATAATAAACTCATTCTCCCCATTGGGATACACAATGCTTTGGTTTTGTAAGAAAAGCTTTTCCTTCCACCATTTTCTATAGAATCAAAGTTCATCTGCCAAAAGTGAAGAAAATGGATTTTCGTAAATATATCCATTTTTTTCATTATTGGGAATCATAAACATATTTACTCAATGGTATACATAATATTAATGCTTTCGTTTTGCAGGAAAAGCTTTTTTCTCCACCATTTTCCATAGAATTAAAGTTCATATGCCAAAAGAGATGAACATGGATTTTTGTAATTATATCCATTATTTTCATGATTGGGCATCATAAAACATTTTTCTCATTGGGATACATGATATTGATGCTTTAGCTTCGCAAGAAAAGTTTTCCTTTTCACTATTTTTTCTAGTATCATAGTTCATCTGTCAAAAGAGACAGAACATAGATTCACAAATTTAAATCTATCTTTTCTTGATTAGGCATTATAAATAGATTCTCCTCATGGAACATGAATTTTCATAATAATTCCATTCTTTAAATAATTGGACATCATAAACACATTATCCTCATTGGGATACATGATATTGATGCTTTGGTTTAACAAGAAAAGCTTTATTTTTGCTATTTTCCCAAAGTTCATCTACCAAAAGTTACGAACATGGATTCTCATAATTATATCCATTTTTTCCATGATCGGATATCATAAATACATTTTTCTCATTAGGAATAATGATATTGATGCTTTTGTTTTGCAAGAAAAGCTTTTCATTCCACTATTTTCCTTAGAATTATAGTTCATCTACCAAAAAAGATGAACATAGATTTTCCAAACTATATATGTTCTTTTCATGACTGGGCATCATAAACACATTTTCCTTAATCAAATACATGATATTGATGCCTTGGACTAGAATGAGAAGCTTTTCTTGCACTATTTTCCTTAAAATTGTAGTTCGTCTACCAAAAGAGATTAATGAATCATGTTTTGCATTCTTTCATTGTGGTTTAACTTGATGATATTTTAGTATACAATAAAAATTTGGATGATCATGTTAAGCATTTACATGTTGTTTTTATACTTTGAAGGCAGATAAATTGTATGCTAATTTTAAAAAATACAGGTTTTGCTTGGAATCCATTATTTTCTTGGTTTTGTTATGAGTTCACATGGAATAAGTGTAGATGAAAGTTACGGGAATTAGGGACTGGTAAACACTTAGGAATGCAAATGAGGTAAATAGTTTTCATGGTTTAGCAAGTTTTTATAGGAGGTTTGTGAAAAACTTCATTTCTATTGTAGCACCTTTAAATGAATTTGTTAAAAAGAATGTTGTGTTTGAGTGGGATGATATGTATGAGAAAGCCTTCAATACTTTGAAAAATAAGTTGATTAATGCACATTTGCTATGTTCACCTAATTTGATAAAGTTTTTGAGGTTGAACGTGATGCATCTAGAATTGGAATATGAGTTGTTTTGATGTAGGATTCTAAACTGATTATTTATTTTAGTGAAAAGCTTAGTAAGGTAGCATTAAACTATCCTACTTATGACAAAGAGCTGTATGGATTAATGAAAACCCAAAACACGGCAGCACTACATATGGCCAAAGAAATTCATAATCTATTCTGATCATGAGAGCTTAAAGTATTTGAAATCCCAAGGTAAGCTTAATAAGAGGCATATCAAATGGTTAGAGTTTATTGAGATGTTTCCTTATCTGATTAAGTACAAGAGTGGAAGGCAAAATGCTTTAGTTGATACATTGTCTATAAGGTTTGCATTGCTTACTTTATTGCAAACTAAATTACTTAGTTTTGAATTTATTAAATATTTGTATATTAATGATGTTAATTTCAGCCACGTATGGATTGCATATTCTATGTGCGCATATGGTAAGTATTATAGGCATGAAAGATTCTTGTTTAAGAAAGATAAATTGTGCGTGTCTAAATGTTCTTTGTATGAAATAGTGGTTAGAGAGACTAATGGAGGCAGTCTGATAAGGCATTTTGGTGTGTAAAAGACTTTAGATATATTGCATGAACATTTTTATTAGCTTAACATGAACCATGATGTGCAATCTATTTGTGACAAGTGCATGACATGTAAAAAAGCAAAATCTAAAGTAATTGCACGTGGTTTATATACGCCATTACTTGTGCCAAATTAATGTTGGATGGATATATTTATGGATTTTGTATTAACGTTACTTAGGTTTCAAAGTGGTAAAGATAGCATATTTGTTGTTGACAGGTTTAGTAAGATGGTGCATTTTATTGCATGTTCAAAAACCAATGATGCAGCATATATTACTGATATGTTCTTTAAAGAAGTAATACGTTTGCATGGATTGCCTAGAAGAATAGTAAGTAATAGGGATGTTAAGTTCTTAAGTCATGTTTGGCATACTTTATGGATAATTTAGGAACTAAACTCTTGTTTTCTACTGTTGTAGATCCTCAAATGGATGGACGAACTGATAATAGGAGACTTACACCTTTGCTATGTGCTATCATTCAAAACAACTTAAAACAAAGGGAGAGATGTTTGTCACATATTAAATTTGCATACAATAGGACTGTTCATTCTACTGCTTCTTATTCTCCTTCTGAAATTGTGTATGGCTTTGACCCTTTAACTCCTTTAGATATCTTACCTTTGCCTACTAATGAACATGCTAATTTGAATGGTAAGAATAAGGTAGATTTTGTTAGGGATTTGCATACCAAGGTTTGAGCTAACATATACAAAAAGAATGAGAAATATGTAAGGCAACCAAATAAGGGGCATATTAAAGTCGTTTCAAACCTGGAGATTAGGTTTAGGTTCATTTGCATAAAGAGAGGTTTCCTACTTAAAGGAAATCTAAGTTGCAACCTAAAGGAGATGGGTCGTTTCATGTGTTAGAAAAGATTAATGACAATGGATATAAGCTAGATTTGCCAAATAGTTATGGTAATGTGAGTGCTACCTTTATCGTTGCTAATTAATCTTTGTATAACGTAGGTGATTTGAGGATGAATTCTTTTAAGGAAGGAGGGAATGATGGAGATTAACTTACACAAACACCTATTTCCAATCATTTTTATGATCCTTTATGAGGAATTAGAAGTCCAATGACTAGGGCAAAGACTACATGTATGAAGCAAGCTTTGAGAAGACTAATCATGGAAATACAAGCAAATGAGGCTATTCAAGATGAATCAAATCTATAGCCAAGATTGATCACTTTTTTATATTATGTTTAGGTTAAAAATGGTGAAGAACAAAGCTTAAAGCCTAATTCACATGTTCAAGATGAATGGAGACCAATTTGTATATATTTATGGGCCTATGGTTTAGGATTTCAAATTTTTGATTTTTTTAAACAAGATTTTCACCTTTTAATTTTAATTTGTTTAGATAATTCCTAATCAGATTATGATAAGGGGTAGACTTTATCCTTATTCCTTCTTATTAGGATTGCATTTAGGATTTTTAAGTTATTTAGATAAGTCTTAATCAGATTAGGATTTTATCCTTATTGATTAGGATTGTCCTTGTTTAGTTAGGACTTTGTAGATTTTAGGCCTATATAAGGTTGCTCATTCATGTAATTCAGTAGATTTAAATAGAAAAAAATCTAAAGAGTTTTTTTGCTTTGTGAGAACTTCTTCTTGTTTTTTAACATAAGAACTTAAATTTATCTTATCAAGGTAACTTATGGTGATCAAGATTCTTATGACTTTTGTTTTAATCAGCGAGTTTGCTTGGGGTCATGTTCTCTTTGCTTGACTTTAAAGACAACCCTAGGGTTCTAATTCCATCCAATTGGGTTTTAGGTTGTTTTTAACCTAAGATTTGCACGATTTGGCATCAAAGCTTTGGTTCTTGAAAGTCAGGTGTAATCTATCTTTTAACCCCATAACTTCATTATATTTCTATTATATTTTAATTATACTTAGTGCTATCCATCATCTATAAAAACAAACCAAAAAAAAAGTGTTCTAGTGTTCTAACCCTTTGTTGCTCATCATCTATAAAAACCAAAAAAAAGTGTTCTAGTGTTTTAACCCTTTTCCATCTTAAAAGAAATTGTTATTACAACTTCATATTCACATCTTACAAAGAATTCTTATTGATTTTTCTTCCCTTGATATTTCTTGCTGAATTCATTTCCTTTCATATTTCTTGTTGATTTCACTACCTTGATCTTTCTCATCGATCTTATTAATCAAAGTTATAATAACTCCATTATTGCTTGCTGTTTTGGTAAGATCATTTATAAAGTTCTTTTTATAGGGCTTGTAAGGGGAAGTTGAGTGGTAAAAGGTAAGAAATGTGAGATTATCATCGAGAAAAGCCAAAATTATGTGAAACATAAGTGGTTAAGTAACTAATCTCGAGTGTAAACATGTAAAAGAGTGTGTGAGGAAAACTAATATATTTTTATTCCTAAAAAATTTTGTAGGTTTAAAACATGAGTAGTGGAGGAGATAATGTTAAAACCGATATCAAGTTGATTGTGAAGGTTGTCCGAGACCAATTCAAGCTTCTAAATATGAGGTTGGATAATTTAAAATACTTATCCAATCCTAGATCCTTTAGAAAACATAAGGTTAAAGAACAGGAAGAAGAGGATTCTTATTATGATAAGAATAATTCTAGTAAGTGTAAAAAGGCTATTTCAAAAAGAGACAAAAATTTGGGTAGTATTAAGATGAAAATACCTACATTTTAAAGAAAAAATGATCTTGAATTATATTTGGGGTGAGAGTAGAAGGTAGAGCATGTTTTTTATTATAATAATTACTCCAAGGAGAAAAAAGTTAAACTAGCAATAGTTGAGTTCACGAATTATGCTAGTATTTGGTGGGACCAATTTGTGATTAATAGGCATAGGAACGGTGAAAGACCTATTCGATCATGGGATGAAATAAAGGTAGTGATGAGAAAGAGGTTTATACATTACCTAGCCATTACTATAAGGACTTGATAGAAAGTTGCAAGGGCTGATTCAAGGATCCATGAATATAGAGGATTACTATAAAGAGATAGAGACAGCCATGATTAGGGCCAATATAGAGGAAAATCGTGACGCAACTATGGCTAGATTGATTGGTGGTTTGAATAAAGAGATAGCTGATATGGTGGAATTGTATCATAATGTGGAGATGAAGGAATTGTTATATAAAGCTATCAAGGTGGAAAGGCAATTGACATCTAAAGGCACTTCTAAATATTGTTCAGCTTCTAACTCTTCATGGAAGTCAAATTGGAAGAATAACAAAGCTACCTTAAAACCTAAAGAAGATGCAAAGGCAAAGGATTTAGTTTCATTTTCCAAAGGTAAAACCAAAACTAAATCATTTTCTAGATCATGTGATGTTAAGTGTTTCAGGTGTTAAGGATTTGGGCATACTACTTCTCAACATCCAAATAAAAGGACTATGATTGTTATGGATGATAGTGACACAGAGAGCATAAGTTCAAATGTGGAGGATTGTAGTGATGTTGACCTTGAAGAGCCTGTGCAAGGCATTACTAGGTAGGCTGTTAGCATACAGCCTAAGGAAAATGGTGATAAGGTACAACATGAGCACATCTTTCATACTAGCTACCATGTGAATAATGAGGTATGTAGTATGATTATTGATAGTGGTAGTTGCACTAATGTTCCTAGTATTTTAATGGTCAAAAAGCTAAATCTGCCTATGTTAAAGCATCTAAGACTGTATAAGCTACAATAGTTGAATGATTGTCGAGAAGTTAAGGTGACAAAGCAAGTGTTCGTTGCATTCTCTATTGGCAACTACAAGGATAAGGTTCTTTGTGATGTGGCACCAGTGCATGCTGGTCATTAACTTTTAAGGCATTCATAGCAGTTCGATAAGAAGGTTACTCATGATGGGCACAAGAATAGATATAGTTTTGTAATTAATAACCAAGTTATTGTATTAACACCTTTCAAACCATTGGAGACATATGAGGACCAAAATAGGATGGCTAAAGGGTGCAAGATGAAATAAAAGAAAATGAGTGCACTAGAAAAAGAAATGAGTGATATAAAAAATGAGTGTGTGCAATAAAGCATAGTCATATGAAATAAGGGGAAAAATTCAAAATGTAGAGAGCCAAATTGAGAGAAAAATAAAAAAGTTATTACTTTTGCAAAAAAAAAAAGTGAGATTAAGATTGCTACATTAGCAAGGCAATAACTACTTGTACTTTTATATAAGGACATTTATTTCTCAACTAACAATCTTAACCCGTCTTTGCCTAGTGTGGTTGTTTCTATGTTACAGTAATTTACGAATTTATTTCTTAAGGAAATACTACATAGATTACCTCCTTTGAGAGGTATTGAGCATCAAATAGACTTCATTCTTGGTTCATCAATCCCTAATAGACCAGCCTATAAAGCAAATCCTAAGGAGACAAAGAAGATTCATAGGCAGATGGATGACTTGGTGCAAAAAGGATTCGTAAGAGAGAGTCTTAGCCCATGTTTGGTCCCTATGATTTTGGTGCCAAAGAAAGATGAAACATGGTGCATGTGTGTTGATTCTCAAGCCATCAATAAAATCACTATGAAGTATAGACATCTTATTCCAAGGTTAGATGATATGCTTGATGAATTGCATGGTTTATATGTGTTTTCTAAAATTGATTTAAAGAATGGCTATTATCAAATTCGCACGAAAGAAGGTGATGAATGGAAAAAAGCTTTTAAGACAAAATATGGTTTATATGAATGGTTGTGATGCCCTTTTGTTTAATTAATGTATCGAGCACCTTGATAAGATTGATGAATCATATTTGAATTTTTTCATTAGGAAATTTTCTGTGGTTTACTTTGATGATATTTTAGAATACAACTAAAATTTAGATAATCATGTTAAATATTCACATGCTATTTTTATATTTGAAAAGAGCATAAAGTGTATGCTAATCTTTAGAAATGTGCAAAATGAATGGAATCCATTGTTTTTCTTGGTTTTGTTATGAGTTTTAATGGAATAAGTGTAGATGAAGATAGGGTTAAGGCAACTAGGGATTGGCAAACACCTAGGAATACAAATGAGGGAAGGAGTTTTCATGGTTTTGCAAGTTTTTATGGAAGGTTTGTGAAAGAATTTAGTTTCATTGTAGCGCCTTTATATGAACTTGTTAAAAAGAATCTTATGTTTAAGTGGGATAAAATGCATGAGAAAGCTTTTAATACTTTGAAAGATAAGTTATTAATGCACCTTTGCTATGTTTGCCTAATTTTGATAAAGTTTTTGAGGTTGAATGTGATGCATTAGGAATTGGAATAGAAGCCGTTTTGATGTCAAATTCCAAACCGATTGCTTATTTTGGTGAAAAGCTTAGTGGCATAGCATTAAACTGTCCTACTTATGATAAGGAGCTATATGCCTTAGTGAGAACTCTACAAACATGACAACACTATTTATGGCCAAAAGAATTCATAATTCATTTTGATCATGAGAGCTTAATGTATTTAAAATCCTAAGATAAGCTTAATAAAAAGCATGCCAAATGGTTAAAGTTTATTGAGACGTTTTCTTATATGATTAAGTACAAAAGTGGAAAGGTACAAAAGTGGAAAGGAAAACATTATAGTAGATGCATTGCTTAGAAGGCTATTACTTACTTCATTGCAAACTAAATTACTTGGTTTTGAATTTATTAAAGATTTGTATACTAACAATGTTGATTTTAGCCAAGTATGGAATGCATATTCTAAATGTGCATATGGCGAGCGTTGTAGGCATGATGGATTCTTGTTTAAGAAAGATAAATTGTGTGTGCCTATGTGTTCTTTGTGTGGAATGGTGGTTAAAGAGACTCATGGAGGTGATCTAATAGGGGATTTTGGTGTGTAAAAGACTTTAGATATATTACATGAACATTTTTATTGGCTTAACATGACACATGATGTGCAATCTATTTTTGATAAGTGTATAACATGTAAACAAGCAAAATCTAAAGTAACCTCACATGGTTTATATATGCCATTACCTATACTAATTCAACCTTAGATGGATATATCTATGGATTTTGTATTAAGGTTGCCTATGTCTCAAATTGGTAAGGATATCATATATGTTGTTGATAGGCTTAGTAAGATAGCACATTTTAATGCATGTTTAAAAACCAATGATGCAGCCAATATTGCTGATGTATTCGTTAGAGAAATAGTACATTTGCATGGATTGCCTAGAACAATAGTAAGTCATAGGGATGTTAAGTTCTAAAGTCATTTTTCATGTGTTTTGTGGAATAAGTTAGGAAGTAAACTATTATTTTCTATAGTTGAACATCCTCAAATGGATGGATAAATTGAAGTAGTTCATAGGACACTTAAGACTTTGTTATGTGCTATAATTCAAAAAATCTTAGAACAATGGGAGAGATGTTTGCCACATATTGAGTTTTCATACAATAGGACTATTCATTCTAGTATTTCTTATTCTCCTCTTAAAGTTGTGTATGGCTTTAATCCTTTAATTCCTTTGGATATCTTACCTTTGGCTACTAATAAACATGCTAATTTGAATGGTAAGACTAAGGCAAATTTTGTTAAGGATTTATAGGCCAAGGTTTAAGCTAACATAGACAAGAAGAATGAGAAATATGCAAGGCAAGCCAATAAGGGGCATATTAAAGTCAATTTTAAACTTGGAAATTGGGTTTGGGTTCATTTACGTAAAGTGAGGTTTTTTGCTCCAAGAAAATCTAAGTTGCAGCCTATAGGAGATAAACCTTTTTCAAGTGTTAGAAAGGATCAGTGACAATGCCTGCAAGCTAGATTTGCCAAACAATTATGGTAGTGTGAGTGCTACCTTTAGTGTTACTAATTTACCTTCCAATGATGTAGGTGATTCAATGACAAATCCTTTCGACGAGGGAGGGAATGATGAGGATCAACACACAAAAACCTATTTCCAATCATTCTTATGATCCTTTACCTGGAATTGGAGGTTTGATGACTAGGGCAAAGGCTAAACTCATAGGGCAAGCTTTGTAAGGATTAATCATGGAAATGCAAGCAAAGGAGGCTAGTCAAGATGAATCAGATGCATTGCTAAGATTAATCACTTTTCTACATTGTGTTAAGGGTAAAAAAGGTGAAGAATAAAGCCTAGAGCCCAATTCACATGTTCAAAATGAATGGAGCACAATTTTCATGTATTCATGGTGATGCAGAAACCCTAAGAATGATGTCCTAAAACCCCTAAATAACAATTTAGATCAAAGACTAAAGACCCAAAAAAAATAAAAGACAAAATAGCATTCTTGACTTGACAATTTAAATACAAAACATAAACCAAGAACACCAAGGGAATTGGCAACTTGACCCAATGCTTTAGTATCACTTGCAAACCAAGAATATGAAAAGTTGAATGCCATAAGATTAAACTGACCTTGATAAGTTCTGCTAGAGTTCAAAGAAGAACACAAAGAAATTTGCCTCACCAAGACTTCTTGTATTAATCATCCAAAGAGAAACTAAAAAACTAGTTTTTACAACTACAGCAGACTATTTATAGGCAAAAAACAAAATGCTAAGACATCTTAACAAGTAAAACTCATATGGGCCTTTAGATGGCCAATTAAAACGTCAAAACAAAGCCTCAAGCCCAATAATTAATGTCCCAAAGCATGGGCTCTTGATATAGATACTTAAAACAATTAAAATAAGATGTGATAGGTATATGCCACTTATGAAAAAGGTCTAGTCCATAACTAAACAAAAGATAAGCCTAAATATTAACTTTTGGCCTAATCACTAAATAACTTGCTCATAAGCCTAAACCAAGTTAACTAAACGTGGCTGATTGAAGCCTACTTCCTCACTGAATTCCAAGTCCACACCGTCTCTATCTTTAGCTTCTTGATCAGTCCCTGCACATCATTTTTTAGTTGTTTAGCCTAAGCTTGTGTAAAAGGTCCACTTGGCACTTGGAAGTCCTTTAGAGCATCATTTATGTTGTACTTTGGAATATCCTCTACATTGTTTTGCACTGGTTGGATCACATCACATGGATCTATAATTTAGGATTTTAGATTTTAGATTTTTTTTAAATAAGAATTTAACCTTTTAATTATAATTTGTTCAGATAATTCCTAATTAGATTATGATAAAGAGTAGACTTTATCCTTGTTGATTACTATTAGGATTGCATTTAGGATTTTTAAGTTGTTTAAATAAGTCCTAATCAGATTAGGATTTTATCCTTATTTATTAAGATTGTCCTTGTTTCTTTAGGACTCTATAGATTTTAGGCCTATAAAAAGTTACCTCAATCATGTAATTCAGTAGATTTGAATAGAAAAACTATCTGAAGAGTTTTCCTTACTTTGTGAGAACTTCTTCTTTATTCTTTAAACAAGAACACAAATTGATCTTATCAAGGCAACTTATGCAGATCAAGATTCTTATAACTTTGGTGCCAATCAACAGGTTTGATTGGGGTCAAGTTCTCTTTGCTTGACTTTGAAGATGGTCCTAGGGGTCTAATTCCATCTAATCAAGTTTTAGGTTGTTTTTAGCATAAGGTTCGCATTTTATCCATTCTTTTCATGATTAGGCATTATAAACTCATTTTTCTCATTGGGATACATGATATTGATGCTTTGGTTTAACAAGAAAAGCTTTTTTTCCCACCATGTTCGTTAGAATCATAGTTTGTCTAACAAAATAGATTAATATGGATTCTCATAACTAAATCCATTCTTTTCTTGATTGGGCATTTTAAACATGTTCTTTTCACTAGAATACATGATATTGATGCTTTAATTTTGCAAGAAAAGCTTTTTTTCGAGCAATTTTTGCAGAATCAAAGTTCATCTACCAAAAGAGATGAACTTGTTTTTTCATAATTATATTTACTCTTGTTGTCATTGGGCATCATAAACACATTCTTCTCATTAGGACACATGATACTGACACTTAGATCTAGCAAGAAAAGTTTTTTTTTTCACCACTTTCCTTAGAGTCATAGTTCATCTACCAAAAGAGATGAACATGGATTCTCGTTAATTATATCTATTATTTTCATGATTGGGCATCATAAACACATTCTCCTTATTGGGATACTTGATATTTACGTTTTGGTTTCACAATAAAAGCTTTTATTAATGGGGATGAACTTGGATATTCATTATCATATCCATTCTTATTGTAATTGGGCATCACAAACACTTTCTCCCCATTAAGATACATGATATTGATGCTTTGGTTTAGAAAGAAAAGGTTTTCTTTCTAGCATTTCCCTAGAATCATAGTTCGTTAACCAAAGGAGGTGAACATGGATTTTTGTAATTATATCCATTCTTTTTGTGATTGGGCATCATAAACACATTCTTCTTATTGGGATATGTGATATTGATGCTTTAGTTTATCAAGAAAAGCTTTTCCCTCCACCATTTTCCCTAAAATCATAGTTCATCCATCAAAAGATACGAACATAGATTTTCTTAATTATATCTATTTTTGTTATGACTGGGTATCATAAACACATTTTACTCAATAGGATACATAATATTAATGACTTGGTTTAGCATTAAAAGCTTTTTTTTTTCCACCAATTCCTTAGAATCATGGTTCATCTACCAAAAAAGATGGACATGGATTCCTATAATAATTTCCATTCTTTAAATAATTAGACATGATAAACACATTATCCTCATTAGGATACATGATATTGATACTTTGGTTTAACAAGAAAAGCTTTTCCTTTATCATTTTCCTTAGAATCAAAGTTCGTTTGCCAAAAGGGACGAAAAGGATTCTCATAATTACATCCATTCGTTTAATGATTGGGTATTATAAATACATTTTTCTCATTAGGATACATGATATTTATGCTTTTATTCTACAATAAAAGCTTTTATTTCCACCATTGTTCATGGAATAAAAGTTTATCTACCAAAAGGGATGAACGTAGATTTTCAAATCACATCCATCTTTTCGTGCTTAGGCAAAATAATTGCATTCTCCTCATAAGGGTACAAGGTATTGATGCCTTGGTTTAACAAGAAAAGCTTTTCTTTTCATCATTTTCCTTAGAATCAGAGTTCATCTGCCAAAAAAGACAAATTTGGCTTCTCATAATTATATCTTTTCTTCTCTTGGGTGGGCATTGTAAACACATTCTCTTTATTGTGATAAATGATATTGATGCTTTGGTTTTCTAAGAAAAGCTTTTCCCTCCACCATTTT
The DNA here is from genome assembly GCA_038382065.1 of Adansonia grandidieri. Classification (NCBI taxonomy): domain Eukaryota; kingdom Viridiplantae; phylum Streptophyta; class Magnoliopsida; order Malvales; family Malvaceae; genus Adansonia; species Adansonia grandidieri. The sequence goes on from JBBYHK010000005.1 coordinate 11,796,229, forward strand.
CAATAGAATCAAAGTTTATCTGCTAAAAAATATGAACAGGGATTTTCATAATTGTATCCATTCTTTTGGTGATTGGGCATCATAAACTCATACTTCTTATTGGGATACATAATATTGATGCTTTACTTTATCAAGAAAAAGCTTTTCTTTCCACCATTCTCATTAAAATTATAGTTCATCTGCCAAATGAGATGAACATGGATTCTCATAATTATATCCATTCTTTTTATGATTAGGCATCACAAAAATGTTCTCCTCATTGGGATACACGATATTGATGCTTTGGTTTTGTAACAAAAGATTTTCTTTCCACCAATTTTCTTAGAATCAAAGTTTGTCTGCCAAAAAAACAAAAATTGATATTCGTAATTATTTCCTTTGTTCTCGTGATTGGGCATTATAAACATATTCTCCTATTAGGATACATGATATTGATGTTTTGGTTTTGCAATAAAACTTTTTTTCTATCATTTTTGTAGAATCAAAGTTCATCTGCTAGAAGAGAAGAACATATATTTTCATAAGTTTATCCATTTTTCTAATAATTGGGCATCGTAAACACATGCTCCTCATTATTATACATAATATTAATGCTTTAGTTTAACAGGAAAAACTTTTTTTCCACCTTTTTCCTTATAATCATAGTTCATCTATGAGAAGAGATGAACATAGATTCTCATAATTATATCCATTCTTTACTTGATTAGGCATCATAAACACATGCTTCTCATTAGGATACATGATATTTGTGCTTTGTTTCACAAGGAAAGCTTTTCTTTCCACCATTTTTCATAGAATTAAAGTTTGTCTGCCAAAAGAGGCAAACATGGATTTTCGTAACTATATCCTTTATTTTTGTTGTTGGACATCATAAGGTCATTATCCTCATGAGATACATTATACTGATGCTTCAGTTTAATAAGAAAAACTTTTCTTTCCACCACTTTCGTTAAAAACATAGTTCATCTAGCAAAAGAGATGAATATTGATTCTTGTAACTAAATCCATTGTTTTCTTGATTAGGCATTACAAACATATTCTCCTCATAGGGATACACAATACTAACACTTCGATTTCAAAACAAAGCTTTTCTTTCCATCAATTTTCTTAGAACAAAGTTCATCTGCCAAATGAGACGAACATGGATTTCTGTAATTATATCCATCCTTGTTGTTGTTGGTCGTCATAAACACATTTCGCTTTTTAGGATACATGATATTGATGTTTCTATTTAGTAAGAAATGCTTTTCTTTCCACCATTATCCTTAGAATCATAATTCATCTACCAAAAGAGATAAACTTGGATTCTCATAATTATATCCATTCTTTTCATGATTGGGCATCATAAACACATTCTCCACATTGAGATACATGATATTGATGTTTTGGTTTGACAATAAAAGGTTTTCTTTTCACCATTTTTTGTAGAACCAAAGTTTGTCACCAAAAGAGATGAACATTTATTTTTGTAGTTATTCTATTCTTTCCATGCTTAGGCATCATTTAAACACATTCTTCTTATTGGGATACATGACATTGATGCTTTGGTTTCATGAAAAAAGCTTTTCTCTTTACCTTTTTCCACAAAAACAAAGTTCGTATGCTAAAAGAGAATAAATATGGATTTTCATAATTATATGTGTTGTTTTTGTGATTTGGCATCATTCATTAGGATACATGATTTGATGCTTTGGTTTCGCAATAAAAGCTTAACTTTCCACAATTTTTCATAGAATCAAAGTTCATTTAACAAAAGAGACAAACATGGATTTTCATAATTATATCCATTTCATGACTCGGCATCATAAACACATACTCTTCTATAGGATACATGATGCTGATGTTTGGTTTTAACAAAAAAAGCTTTTCATTCTACCATTTTCCTAAGGATCATAATTAGTTCACCAAAAGAGATGAACATGGATTCTTATAATTATTTCCATTTTTTCCATGATTCAGTGTCATAAACACATGCTCCTCATTGGGATACATGACATTAATGCTTTGGTTTCACAAGAAAAGCTTTTCTTTCCATCATTTTTTGTAGAATCAAAGTTTAGTTGCCAAAAGTGATGAACCGGGATTTTCATAATTATATCCATTCTTGCTACAATCAGGCATCATAAACACATTCCCTTTATTAGGATACATAATATTGATTTTATAGGAAAAAGGATTTCTTTCCATCATTTCCTTAGAATCATAGTTCGTATGCCAAAGGAGACGAACATGGATTCCCATAATTATATCCATTCTTTTTGTGATTGGGTATCATAAACATATTCTTTGCATTTGGATACATGACATTGATGCTTTGATTTCGTAAGAAAAGCTATTCTTTTTATTATTTTTCACAGAATCAAAGTTCATTTGCCAAAATAAATGAATTAGGATTTTTATAATTATATACATTCTTGCTTTGATCAGGTATCATAAACACATTCCCTTCATTAGATACATTATATTGATTTTACAAGAAAAGGTTTTCTTTCCACCATTTTCTTAAAATCATAGTTCATATGCCAAAGGAGACGAACATGGATTCCCATAATTATATAAAGGTTCTCTTTCCACCATTTCCTTGAAATCATAGTTCATATGCCAAAGGAGATGAACATGGATTCCCATAATTATATCCATTCTTTTTGTGATTGGGTATCATAAACATATTCTTTGCAATTGGATACACGATATTGATGCTTTGGTTTATCAAGAAAAGTATTATTTGACCATTTTCCTTAGAATCATAGTTCATCTACCAAAAGAGATGAACACGTATTTGCATGATTATATCCATTCTTTTTATGATTAGGCATCATAAACATATTCTCTCAATAGGATACATGATATTAATGATTTAGCTTAGCATGAAACATTTTTCCTCCTAACATTTTCCTTATTATTGTAGTTCGTTCACCAAAAGAGATGAACATAGATTCCCATAATAATTTCCATTCTTTAAATAGTTGAACATCATAAAAACATTCTCCTTATTAGGATATGCAATATTGATGCTTTTGTTTAACTTGAAAAGCTTTCTTTTCCACCATTTTCTTTAAAATCATAGTTCATCCACCAAAAGAGACGAACATGGATTCTCATAGTTATATCCATGCTTTTCATGATTGGGCATCATAAATACACTTTCTTCATTGGCATACATGATATTGATGCTTTGGTTTTTCAAGAAATGTTTTTTTTCCACATTTTTCATAGAATCAAACTTTGTCCGCTAAAAGAGATGAACATGGATTTCCATACTTATATCCATTTTTTTCATGATTGGGCATCATAAATGGATTCTTCTCAATAGCATACAAGGCATTGATACTTTGGTTTAACAAGAAAAGTTTTTTTCCACAATTTTCCTTAGAATCATAGTTCGTTCACCAAAAAAGAGTAACATGGATTCTTGTAACATCATAGACACATTCTCCTCATAGTGATAAATGATATTGACACTTTGGTTTCACAAGAAAAGCTTTTCCCTCTACCATTTTCATTAGAATAATAGTTTGTTTGCCAAAAGAGATGAGCATGGATTCTCATAATTAAATCCATTCTTTCCACCAATTTTCATGGATTCAAAGTTCATCTACCGAAAAAGACAAACATTGATATTCATAATTATTTCCTTTTTTATCATGATTGGGCATCATAAACACATTCTCCTCATTGTGGTACAAAATATTGAAGCTTCAATTTTGCAAGAAAAGCTTTTTTTCTACCATTTTTCCTAGAATAAAATATTTTCATAATTATATCTATTCTTCGCATAATTAGGCATCATAAACACATTCTTTTTTTAAGATACATGATATTGATGCTTTGGTTTAACAAAAAAAACTTTTTTCCACCATTTTCCTTAAAATCATAGTTTATCTACCAAACGAGATAAATATGGCTTTTTGTAATTATATCCATTATTTTCTTAATTGGGCATTATAAGCACATTCTCCTTATTGGGATACACAATATTTATGCTTTTGTTTTTTAAGAAAAATGTCTCTTTCCACCATTTACTATAGAATTAAAGTTCATCTATGAAAAAAGACAGACATGGATTTCTATAATTATATCCATTTTCTTCATGATTGGGCATAATAAATATATTCTCCCTATTGGGATACACGATATTGATGCTTTGTTTTCTCAAGAAAAGCATTTCTTTCGACTACTTTATGTAGAATAAAGTCATCCGCCAAAAGTTACGAACATAAATTTTCATAATTATATCCATTTTTTTATTATTGGGAATTATAAGCACATTCTCTTATTTGGTATACATAATATTATGCTTTGGTTTTGTAGAAAACACTTTTCTTTCCACCATTTTTTCCAGAATCAAAAATCATACGCAATAGAGATGAACATGGATTTCCTAATTATATCCACTTCTTTCATGAAGTGCATTATAAACGCATTCTCCTCATTAAGATACACGATATTAATGTACTTTAGTTTCACAAGAAAAGCTTTTCTTTTTGTCATTTTTAATATAATCAAAGTTTGTATGCCGTAATAGATGAACATGATTTTCATAATTATATCCATCAATTTTGTGATTCGAATCATTAATTAGGATATACAATGATGATGCTTTGTCTTTGCAATAAAAGCTTTTCTTTCTATCATTTTTTGAGGAATCAAAGTTTGCCTACCAAAAGAAACGAACATGGATTTTCTTTATGATATCCATTCTTTTCATGATTGCGCATCATAAACACATTCGCCTCAACATGATACATGATATGCTTTTTGTTTAGCAAGAAAAACTTTTTTATTGACCATTTTCCTTAGAATCATAATTTATCTACCAAAAGAGATGAATGTGGATTCATGTAATTATATCCATTCTTTTCATGATTGGGCATCATAAAAATATTCTCCTCGTTAGGATACACGATATTTATATATTGGTTTCACAAGAAAAGCTTTTCTTACCACTTTTTTTTGGAGAATTAAAGTTCATTTGCCAAAAGAGACAAAAATAGACTTTCATAATTATTTCCATTCTTTTTATGATTGGGCTTCATAAGCACATTCTCCTCATTGGGATGCATGATATTGATGGTTTGGTTTAACGAGAAAAGCTTTCTTTCTACTATTTCCATAAAACCATTATTCATCTGCCGAAAGACGTGAACATGGATTCCTATATTTATATCCATTCTTTTCATAATTGGGCATAATAAACACATTTTTTCCATTGGAATACACAATATTGTTGCTTTGATTTTGCAAGAAAAGCTTTACCTTCCACCATTTTTTATAAAATCACTGTTCATCCACCAAAAGTGATGATCATGGATTTTCATAATTATATCCATTTTTTTTGTTATTGGAAATCATAAACACATTTTACTCATTGGTATACATGATATTGATGCTTTGATTTTAGAGGAAAGGATTTTCTTCCCACCATTTTTCACATAAACAAAGTTCATCCACCAAAAAAGATGAACATGGATTTTCACAATTATATCCATTTTTTTTCATGATTGGGCATCATAAACACTTTTCTCTTATTAGGCTACACAATATTGATGCTTTGCTTTTACAAGAAAAGCTTTTCAATCTACCATTTTTCATAGAAAAAAAGTTCGTATCCCAAAAGAGACAAACAGGATTTTCATAATTGTATCCATTCTTTTCTTTCCATCATTTTTCATAGAATCAAAGTTCACTTGCCAAAAGAGACGAACATGGATTTTCATAATTATATCCATTCTTTTTATGATTGGTGTCATAAAGACATTCTCCTCAATAGGATAGATGATATTAATGCTTTGGTTTAGTATGAAAAGCTTTTCTTTTCACCTTTTTCCTTATAATCATAATTCGTCCGCTAAAAGAGATGAACATAGATTCTCATAATTATATCAATTCTTTACATGGTTGGGCATCATAAATACATTTTCCTCATTAGAATACATGATATTGATACTTTGGTATCGCAAGAAAAGGTTTTTTTTTTACCATTTTCCATAGAATCCACTAAAAGAAACAAACATTCATATTCATAACTATTACTATTCTTTTCATGATTAGGCATCATAAATACATTCTCATCATTGGGATACATAATATTGATGGTTTGGTTTTGCACGAAAAATTTTTTTTCTACCATTTTTCATAAAATCAAAGTTCATCTGCTGAAGAAAATAATGTAGATTTTCATAATTATATCCATTCTTCTCATGATTGGGCATCATAAATAATGTGCCGCATCATGGTTAACCCAAGTTAGTAGGCTTCTTAAGTAAAAAAGTCAATAGGTTCCAAATTAGTAAAGTTTTGGTGTGTAGATTATTACTTAATCCCCAAGGCTTTCAATTTTTTTTATTAGAAAGTTTTACTTCTTTAACTTGCAAGGATTAATTCCATTGACTATTTTATTTTCTTTGCGAGTAAGCAATATCTTAAGTAATTATTTAGGATTTAGTTTCCTTTTCTTATAAAGGCTTTAGTCAAATCCTCTACTATAAATGGGGGACCCTATGCTTGTTTTTTGAGTCATTAAGAGTTGATTAATAAAGATGTTGATTATTTTGAGTTCTTTTCCTTTTATTTAAGTCTTCTTGGTGGTGAGTTTGTGAGACTCTTATTTTAGGTTTCTTATCCTAAAAGTGGCATACATGTCTTTGTATTGATTATGGTAAGGATTCTTATTAATCAATCAAGGCTTATTCCTTCTATCCTTTCAACTTTCAAATTTCAAATTTTTATTTATTTCTTTTTGTTTCTATTTTTGTTTTTAAACTACTAGAGATCTGTTTCGATTGAGTTCTGTTTCGATAAGGCTCATCATTATGGTATTCAAGCTAAGGTCATTGAGGTTTAGAGTGATAAACACCATGTCAAAAGGTAGTGAGACCTATATACCGCAAAATTCAAGATTACAATAAGGAAAGAGTCTTGAACATGTTCATCTTATGGCCTTAAACATAATCGCAAAGAGCTTCGTACACATATTGATCAGCTTATGCGTATGGTGAAAGATTGGCCATGAATTAGCCACCAAGCAATCAATTGCAATGACAAAAGGTTAATCATGATGAGGGTGAGGAGTATGATGATCTGAGCATAGAAAATGAACTTAAAAAAGCACCAAGGCAACGTTGGCAGCTAAGAAACTCTAATAATATGAAGATGAAGATTCCACCTTTATGTGGAACAAGCTCTCCAAAAAAGAACTTTAAGTGGGTACAAAACGTTTAGTAAGTCTTTGAGTGTCAAGAATACACTGAGTCCACAAAGGTAAAACTCACAACTCTAAAGTTTACTAATTATGCTAATCTATGGAGAATGTGCATGCATAAAGAAGGCATGAAAGGGAAAATCCAGTCTCAACGTGAATGCTTATAGAAAAAAGGTTTATACATCAATACTATAAGAAAAAGTTATTCCTCAAGTTGCAAACTTTGCAATAAGAAGCTATTGTGTTAAGGATTATGTGAAAGAGTTTAAGATGTTAATGATACATTGTCATCAGCAAAAGGCTCAAGAATAAACCATTGCAAGATTCATTCGTGGGTTGTATAAGGAATTGCAAATTCAGTGGAGTCACAACCATATGCCACATTGGATGATGTGATTATGTTAGCTGTGAAAATTAAAAGGCAGCACAGAAGAAGCACATCTAGTGTAAGTAAACCTTACACCTTATCCTCTTTTTCATCCTATATTTCCAAAATGATAGCAAAACTTAAAGAAAAGAAGGATCCTACTAAAGTGATCGTGGTTGAAATGGGGGAAAAAAGTTGAAAATTCATAACCTTTAATAAGAAGCCTTGACATCAAGTTTTTTTAAGTGCCTTAGGCTTGGACACATAGCTTCTAATTGTCCTAACAAGAAGGTAATGATCGCTTTCCTTAAGTTGCAAGCTTTGCAATAAGAAGCCTATTATGTTAAGGATTATGTGAAAGAGTTTGAAATGTTAATGATACGATTTAATTAGCAAGAGGCTCAAGAATAAACCATTGCAAGATTCATTAGTGGGTTGTATAAGGAATTGTAAATTCAGTGGAGCAACAACCATATGCCACATTGGATGATGTGATTACATTAGCTGTGACGATTGAAAGGTAGCATAAAAGAGGCACATCTTGTGCAAGTAAACCATACACCTTATCCTCTTCTTCATCTTATATTTCCAAAATGGCAGCAAAACTTAAAGAAAAGAAGGATCCTACTAAAGTGATCATAGTTGAAAAGGGGAAAAAAGTTAAAAATTCACAACCTTCAACAAAGAAGCCTTGACATCAAGTGTTTTAAGTGCCTTGGGCTTGGACACATAGCTTTTCAATGTCTTAACAAAAAGGTAATGATCACTCATGAATCAGTTAAAAAAATTGGTGAAGATGAATCAGATTTGGAAGTAAAAATGGAAAAAAAAAAGCAAGTCCCACATCCTCAAGAAAAAGAATTGCCTATTATTTGTAGCAATATGGCCATACAATAAAAGAAATAAGGAACTGTGGGAGTATATCTTTCTCACCCATTGCAACATTAATGGCAAAGTATATGGTTTGATCATTGATGGAGAGATTGCACTAATGTAGCCTCTACCTTATTAATTAATAAACTAAACCTTGCAATGGCTAAACAATGAGAGAGATAAAGGGTTACAGAATAGGTGAAAGGTGTTATTTACCTTAGAAAGGTACAAGGATAAAGTAACGTGTGATGTGGTACTGATGAGTGCTAGCCACATGCTTCTTGGAAAACCTTGGCAGTTTGATTGAGAAGTTTGTGTATCATGGGTGTGCAAACAACTATTGTACTTCTATGGATAGCAAATATATGCTATTAACACCTCTCAGTTCTTCCCAAGTAATACAAGACCAGTTGACAATTAGTAGAGTAGTGAAAGAGAGCTTATTTACCAACAAAGGGGACATAAAACATGCTCTAATATCGAATGATTATAGGTAATATTTACTTGTTGATAGTTAAGTAGATTTTAGGTGAAGGTGGAGCTATCCATTCAAAATTAGATAAGATATTGAGGAATTTTTGAATATTTTCTAAAAAAAACTTCCAAAAGAGTTACCACCAATCCATGGAATAGGGCATCAGATTGATTTTATACTTAGCGTATCGATGCAACTTGTTAGAAGCTAAAAAGCTCCAATGGTAAGTAATGGAGTTGATAGAGAAGGGCTTCATTAAAAAGTACATGAGTTCATGTGTAGTACCAGCTCTTTTGGTGCCTAAGAAGGATGGATCAATGTGCATGTGCTTAGATAGCTGAGCTATTAACAAGATTACAGTCAAATATTTTTATCCTATCCATAACTTGCTGACATGTTAGGATGTTGGATGAGTTGCATGGTTCTTCTATGTTTTCAAAAATTTATCTTAAGATTGGATACCATTAAATTTGAATGAAGGAAGGTGATAAATGAAAAACAGCTATGAGACCAAGTTTGCATTGTATGCATGGATAGTTATGCCTTTTGGCTTGTTCGATGCTCCTAGCACATTTATGCGACTAATGAATCATTTATTGTAAAAATTCATTAGTCATTTTGTTGTTATTTATTTTAATGACATATTGTTTATAGCAGGAGCTTTGATGAACATATAAAGCATCTTACACAAGTATTTGAAGTGCTTAGAGAAGAGAAGCTTTTTTCCAACCTCAAAAAGTACATCTTTTGTAAAGATGGACTAGGTTTCTTAGCCATGTCATTTGCCAAAATGGAATAGAGGTTAATGAAGAGAAGGTTAAAGCTATCAAGGACTGGCCAATTCCCACTTATGTTGTTAAAGTTTAAAGCTTTGATGGTTGGCATCCTTCTGTAGGAGCTTTGTGAAAAATTTCAACATAATTCTAGCTCTTTTGACTGAGTGCATGAAAAAGGAAATAGAGTTTAAATGGACTGAGTTAGGATAGCAAAGTTTTGCCTTGATTAAGGAGAAGTTAAGTTTGGATCCCACACTAGCATTACCTAATTTATCTAAAACCTTTGACATGGAGTGTGATGTGTCAAGAATTGGGATTGGAGCTATTTTTAAATGAGATGGGCATCCTATTACCTATTTTAGCTAAAAGTTAAGTGGTTCTTATCTTAACTTCTCAACTTACGATAAAGAGTTTTACGCACTATTTCAAGCATTGAAAACTTGACAATATTACTTATTGCCCAAGGAGTTCATGGTTTATATGGATCATGAGTCATTCAAACATTTGAAGGGGCAAAGCAAGCTAAATAGGAGACATGCCAAGTGGGTAGAGTTCTTAGAGATAGTTCCCTACATAATCAAGTACAAGAAAGGGAATGTCAATATTATAGCTAATGCACTTTTGCAAAGGTATGTACTAATCTCTATGCTTAATATAAGATTAATTGGGTTTGATTAGATAATAGAGTTGTACAATAGGACCTACACTTCATAAAGATCTATAAAAGTGCACGAAGGGCGCAAAGGATAGTTATTTTTGGCATGAAGCATTTCTCTTTAAGTTTAGCTGATTATGCATTCCTTTTTGTTTAATTTGAAAGCTTTTGGTGAATGAAGCTCATGGTGGAGGTCTACCTAGACACTTTGGTGAAAAAAAAAAATTAGAAGCATTCAAAGCACACTTTTATTAGCCAACAATGAACTGAGGTGTTCATGGAATTGTAAAAAGATGTGTCATATGCAAAAATATGACCAACAAGGAGATGGCACAATGGTTATACATACATGTGCCTGTACTTGAACATCCTTGGGAACATTTAACCATGGATTTTATTTTAGGTTTACCTAAGGCATCATGAGGAAAGCATCTGGTAATGGTTGTAGTGGATTACTTTTTAAAGATGTCACTCTTCATTCTATGCCATAGAATTGATGATACAAGCCATGTAGCTTATTTGTTCTTCAAAGAAATACCTTAATAGCAAGGGATTCCTAAGAGCATTATTTTTTATCGTTATGCTAAGTTTCTAAGCCATATATGGAAGACTTTATGGATAAAGCATGGAACCAAGTTATTATTTATCGCAACTTGTCATCCATAAATTGATGGGCAAACTAAGGTGGTGAATAAAACACTTTCACTTTTCATTAATCAATGGTGAACAAGAATCTAAAGAATTGTATGAGTGCCTGGCATCTGTAGAGTTTGCTTGCAATAGTAGTGCACATAGCGCTATTAAGCATTCTCCTTTTAAGGTGGTCTATGGTTTCAACCTAACTACACCACTTGATTTAGCACCAATACCAATTAGTGAAAGAAATTGCATAGATGGACTAAGAGGGCTCAAATGGTGAATAATATGAACAAAAAAGTTAGAGAATAGATTAAGAAGAATAATAAAGCTTAAGTGAGATAGGCAAACAAAAGGAGAAAGTAAGTTCTATTAAAACTAAGAGATCTTGTGTGGATTCATCTTCGTAAGGAGAGGTTTCCTAATCATAAGAAGTTTAAGCTGATGGTCCTTTTAAGGTCCTTAAGAAGGTAAATGACAATGCTTACAAGCTTGACTTAACTAAAGAATACAATGTGAGCACCATGTTCAATGTTCGAGATCTTACACCTTATTTGGAAGACATCTTGGATAATAGAGATTATGTGATTTGAGGGCAAATCCTTCTTAACAAGAGGGAGATAATGTGCCACATCGTGTTTAGCCCAAGTTAGTAGGCTCAAAGGAGGAGGAGTTCAACTAGACAACCCAATCACATGATCAAAAGCTAAAAGAGTCAACTTGGTGTATTAATAATGTGAACCTTAGGATCAAAACATAACCTAAAACCCGATTGGATAGAATTAGACACCTAGGATCATCTTAAAAATTAAGTAACGAGAACTTGACCCAATTAAACCTTCTAATTAGAACCAAAGGTATAAGCATCTTGATCGCCATAAGTTACCTTGATAATATTAATTTAAGTTCTTGTTTAAAGAACAAAGATGAAGTTTTCACAAAGTGAAAAAACTCTTAAGATATTTTTTCTACTTGAAATCTACAGAATTACATGAATGAGATAGCCTTATATAGGCCTCAAATCTATAGAGTTCTAACTAAACAAGGAGAATCCTAATAATAAAGAAAAGTTTATTCCTTATCCTAATTTGGTTAAAACTTATCTAAACAATTTAAAATCCTAAGCACAATCTTCATCAATAAGGATAAAGTCTACAACTTACCATAATCTGATTAGGAATTATCTAAACAAATTAAAAATTGAAAAGTCAAATTCTTAATCAAAAAATTAAAAAATCTAAAATCCTAAACTATAGGGCCATGAATACAAGCAAATTGGGCTCTATTCATCTTAGACATGCGAACTGGGCTCTGAGCCTTATTCTTTACCTTTTCTAGCCTTAATCAATGTAGAAAAGTGATAAATCTTGGACAGTCTCTTTTGCTTGCATTTCTATGATTAATCCTTGCAAAGCTTGCTTTATGCATTTAGTCTTTGTGCTGGTCATTAAACCTCTGATTCCTCATAAAAGATCAAAATAATAGTTGGAAATAGTTATTTGTGCAAATTGATCTCCATCATTCTCTCCCTCTTTAAAAGGATTCATCCTTGAATCACCTACATCTTACAAAGATAAATCAGCAACATTAAAGGTAGCACTCACATTATCATAGTTGTTTGGCAAATCTAGCTTGTAGGCATTGTCATTGATCCTTTCTAACACTTAAAAAGGTCCATCTCTTCTAGGGTGCAACTTAGATCTCCTTTGTATGAGAAACCTCTCTTTATGCAAATGAACCCAAACCCAATCTCCAGGTTTGAAAATGACCTTAATATGCCCCTTATCTGTTTGCCTTTGAATCTCTTTTCTCTCCTCAGGATTTGCTCTATAGGCCAGTCTATTAAGGATTGATGAACGAGAATGAAGTCTATTTGATGCTTAATAGCTCTCAAAGAAGGTAATCCATGTGGTATTTCTTCTGAAAATAAATTTGTATGTTCTTGTAACAAAGAAACAATCACACTAGGTAAAGAAGGGTTAAGATTATTAGTTTAGAAATAAACATCTTTGTACAAAAGTATAAGTAGTTGTTGCCTTGCCAACATAACACTCTTAATCTCACTTTTTTTTTTGCAAAAGCACTAACTCTCTTATTTTTTTCTCACTTTTGCTCACCATATTCTAAATCTTTCCCCTCATTGCATGTTTTTTACTCTCTTGCACACTGTCACTTTTTATATCACTCTTTTCTTTTTTTCATGCACTCATTCTTTTCTTTTTTGGTCCTCATATGTCTCTAATGGTTTGAGAGGAGTTAATACACTAACTCGGTTATTCAGTACAAAACTATTTCTATTCTTGTATCCATCATGAGTAACCTTCCTATCGAATTGCCATGGATGCCCCAAGAGTAGATGACCATCATGCATTGGTGCCATATCACAAAAAACCCCATCCTTGTAGTTATTAATGGAGAATGCAACTAACACTTGCTTTGTCACCTTAACTTCTCCACAATCATTCAACCATTGTAGTTTATACAGTTTTGGATGCTTTAAGGTAGGTAGATTCATCTTTTCAACCATCCAAGTACTAGTAACATTAGTGCCACTACCACTACAATAATCATGCCACATACCTTGTTGTTCACATGGAACCTAGTATGAAAGATGTGCTCACATTGCACCTCATCACCATCTTCCTTAGGCTGTATGTTAAAAGTGTGCCTAGTAATGATCATATCTCCATGAATAAGTTCTTCAACGTCAACATCACTATAATCCTTTAATGGTGGCATTTCATCATCATTTGAACTTAGGCTCTCTATGTCATCATTACCCATAACAATCATAGTCTTTTTATTAGGACATTGAGAAGCCACATGCCTAAACCCTTAACACCTTAAACACTTAACATCACATGATTTAGAAAATAATTTAGTTTTGATTTTACCTTTGCAAATAGCAATCGAATCCTTTGCCCTTACATATTCTTTAGGGTTCGAGGTACCTTTATTATTCTTCCATTTTGACTTCCATGAAAAGCTAAGAGCTTAACCGTACTTGGAAGTGCCCTTAGACTTCAATTACCTTTCCACCTTGATACCTTTATACAACAATTCCTTTATCTCTACATAATGACATAATTCTACCATATCAGCTATCTCTTTATTTAAACCACCAAAAATCTAGCCATAGTTGCCTCATAGTCTTCCTCTATAGTAGCCCTAATCATGGCTATCTCTATCTCTTTATAGTAATCCTCTACATTCATGGATCCTTGAGTTAGCCCTTGCAACTTTCTATACAAATCCCTATAGTAATGGCTAGGTATGAAACTTTTTCTCATCAAGACCTTCATTTCTTCCCATGATCAAATAGGTCCTCGCCATTCCTACGCCTATTAATCATGAACTAATCCCACCAAATACTACTATAATCTGTAAACTCAGCTGCTGCTAGTTTAACCTTCTTCTCCTCAGAGTAATTATGATAGTCAAAAATATGTTCTGCCTTTCTCTCCCACTCCAAGTATAATTCAAGGTCATTTTTCCCTTGAAAGGTAGGGACTTTCATTTTAATATTACCCAAATTGCTATCTCATTTTGAAATTGCCTTTTTACCCTTCCTAGAATTATTCTCATCATAATAAGAATCTTTTTCCTTCTTGACTATGTGTTTTCTAGATCTAGGATTAGACAGGGACTCTAAATTATCTAACCTCAGGTTTAAAAGCTTGAACTGGTCTTGGACAAGCTTCACAAACAACTAATATCGGTTTCAGCATTATCACCTCTACTACTCATGTTTTAAACTTGTAAAATTTGTTAGGAATAAAAATAGATTGGTTTTCCTAACACACTCCCTTACATGTTTACACTTGAGAGTAGTTACTTAACCATTCTTGTTTCACTCAATTTTAGCTTTTTTCAATGATATTCTCACCTCTCTTGCTTTTTACCACTTAACTTCCCCTTACAAAGCCTTTAAAAAGAACTTTATAAATGATCCTACCAAAACAACAAGCAATAATAAAATTATTGTATCTTTGATTAATAAGATCAATAAGAATAATCAAGAAAGTGAAATCAACAAGAAATATGAAGGGAAATGAATTTAGCAAGAAATATCAAAGGAAGAGAAATCAATAAGGGGTAATAAAGAATTCTTTGTAAGATATGAATATAAAGTTGTAATAACAATCTTTTTCTAAAAATGGAAAACGGTTAGAACGCTGGAATACTTTTTTTTGTTTTTTTAATAGATGATGAACAGCAAAGGGTTAGAATGCTAGAACACTTTTTTTTTTGTTTTTTTATAGATGATTAAAGCACTAAATATAATAGAAATATATGGAAATTATGAGATTAAAAGATAAATTACACCTAACTCTCAAGAACTAAATCTCTAATGCCAAATAACGCAAACCTTAGGATGAAAACACAACCTAAAACCTGATTGGATGGAATTAGACCCCTAGGATCGTCTTAAAAATCAAGCTACGAGAACTTAACCCCAAGCAAACCTGCTGATTAGAACCAAAGTTATAAGAATCTTGATTGCCATAAATGACCTTGATAAGATCAATTTAAGTTCTTTTTAAATAGCAAAGATGAAGTTCTCATAAAGTGAAGAAACTCTCTAGATATTTTTTCTATTCAAAATCTTCTGAATTACATGAATTAGGCAGCCTTACATAGGCCTCAAATCTGTAGAGTCCTATCTAAACAAAGAGAATCCTAATCAATATGGAAAAGTCTATTCCTCATCCTAATCTGATTAGGACTTATCTAAATAACTTAAAATCCTAAACATAATCCTAATCAATAAGGATAAAGTCTTCACCTTACCATAATCTAATTAGGAATTATCTAAACAAATTAAAAATTGAAAAGTTAATTCTTATTCAAAAAAATCAAAAATTTGAAATCCTAAACTATAGGGCTATGAACACATGCAAATTCGGCTCCATTCATCTTGGACATGCGAATTGGGCTCCAAGCTCTATTCTTTACCTTTTTTAGCCTCAATACAAAGTAGAAAAGTGGTAAACCTTAGCAATGCATCCTAGTCATCTTGAATAACCTCATTTGCTTGCATTTCCATTATTAATCCCTGCAAAGCTTGTTTCATGAATTTAGTCTTTGCCTTAGTCATTGGACCTCTGATTCCTCGTAAAGGATCAAAAGAATGGTTGGAAATAGTTGTTTGTGCAAGTTGATCTCCATCAATTATATTCTCGATAAGGAAAATGCTTGACAATTCTAAAAGTCTTTTTGAGTAAGAAAGTCATTAGTATCCAAATTAGGCAAGTTTTGGTATGTAGATTATTACTTAATCTTTAAGGCTTTCAGTTTTTTTATAAAGGTTTTAAATCTTTAGCTTGCAAGGATTAATTCCACTCACTATTTTATTTTCTTTGTGAGCAAGTCATATCTTAATTATTTATTTAGGATTTAGTTTCCTTTTCTTGTAAAAGGTTTTAGTCAAATCCTTTACTATAAGTCGGGGACCTTATGCTTGTTTTTTAGTTATTTAGAGTTGATCAATAAAGCTGCTGATTATTTTTAGTTCTTTTCCTTTTATCCAATTCTTTTTGGTAGTGATTTTGGGAGCCTTATCTTTTAGGTTTCTCATCCCTAAAAGTGGCATCCATTCCCTTTATTGATTGTGGCGAGGATTCTTCTCAATCAATCAAGGTTTATTTCTTTCAGCCTTTCAAGTTTCATATTTTAATTTTTTTTATTTCTTTCTTCTTTTATTTTTGTTTTTAACTATAAGAGATCTATTTCCATTGAATTCTATTTCGATAAGGCTCATCAATAAACGTATTCTCCTTATTAGGATACATGATATTGATGCCTTGGTTTAACAAGAAAAGCTTTTTTTTTCCACTATTTCTTAGAAACATAGTTCATCCACCAAAAGAGATAAACATGGGTTCTTATAATTATATCCATTCTTCTCTTGATTAAACATCATAAACATATTATACTTATTAAGATACACGATATTTATGCTTTGGTATCCCAAGAAAAGGTTTTCTTTTTACCTTTTTTTGTAGAATCAGAGTTCGTTTGCCAAAAGCAATGAAATTGATTTTCGTAATTATATCCGTTCTTTGCATGATAGGGTATCATAAACACACTCTACTCATTAGGATACATGAAAATAATGCTTTGGCTTTGCATGAAATGCTTTTCTTTCTACCATTTTCTATAAAATCAATGTTCATTCATCGAAAGAAATGAACATGGATTTTTGCAATTATATCCATTCCTCTTATTATTGTGCGTCATAAACACATTCTCCTAATTGGGAGGCACGATAATAAAGCTTTGGTTTCAAAAGAAAAGCATCTCCTCCCATAATTTTTCGTAGAATTAAAATTTATCTGCCAAAAGAGATGAACATGGATTTTCATAATTATATATTGGCATCATAAATATATTCTCCTTATTAGGATGCTTGATATTGATGGTTTGGTTTAATAGGAAAAGCTTTTCGTTCCAACTTTTTTTAGAATCATAGTTCATCTGCCAAAAGAGATAAACATGGATTCTTGCACTTAAATCCATTCTTTTCATGATTGAGCATAATAAACACATTCTCCCTATTGGGATATAAAATATTAACGCTTTTGTTTTGCAAGAAAAGCTTTTTCTTCCACCATTTTTTATAGAATCAAAGCTCATTTGCCAAAAATGATGAAAATGGATTTGCATAAATATATCTAATTTTTTCATTAGTGGGAATCATAAATGCATTCTGCTCATTGGTATATACAATATTAATGCTTTGGTTTAGATTACAAGAAGGAGCTAAGTAGATCATGAGGCATTTGAATGCCTCAATAAAAATGTTTCAAAAATCAGGTTAGAAATAGAGGATAACATCATGCTGTTTCTCTTTCAGAATTTATTTTGAGCTTATTCGAAAGTCTCAGGAGGTAAAGGAGGTATCGTTAACTTAATAAGGATTAATGTAAAAATACTCAAAAAATCCTAGAAAATCCCTTTCTAGGCAGAATTAATTTTTAAATTTCAACCTGTCTTGATGCTGGCAGCATGTATTGGGTAAAGGTATGATAGACTTTGAAAAAGCATTTTGGATTCATCTGAAACTATTAAAATATGAATAATAGCTTTCCAAAAAATGAATTTCATGAACTCCATGGGAAAAATGTTCAAGGGATTCAAAAATGTTGTTTGCTAGCCAAAACAGACCAAATAGTAAACTGCTCACTGTATCTATGGGTTTCAGACAGTGAAGATTTGAAAAATCATAACTATTTGATCCGAGATAATTTGAAGATATATGAGACATCATTTGAAAGGTAATTTGAAACCCTTCAAGGGAAAATGCCAACACATTCTAGATAAACCATTTTTAATTTTTTAATAAGTTTTCAAGACTAGGCCACTATGTTGCCAAAATAAAATAGGGGAGGTTTTCAGTATTTTGGTTTTTCTTTAGGTTGAGCTTGGGCCATGAATGTTCGAACATCTATAACCAAGATAAGAGGTTGACATGGGCATCACAAGCTCATTCAATAATCCTAGAGTAGTTTGAGATGATAGAACAACTAGTTGACTATGCCGTTGTGAGGGTGGTTGGCTAAGGACCAAGGGTTCACATTTTTCAACTAAAAGGCTTTATTTAATTTTTGAAAAAAATAGCACTCTTACACTTATTCTTCCATTAATCTAGATCTGAATGCTTGTTTTAAACCCAAGGTTGGAAAACCATCTTCATAAAAATCTTAAGCCCATGTTATTCTCCATGTATAGAAGATAGCATTTGCTTAACTTGGGGATATTTTTGAAATCGGGTTTTCTAGCACTCAAGCATGCATCTCAACACGAGCAAAGTATCACAAAATGATGCAAAATGCAGAGGACATATATGCACAAGCAAATATGACATTTTCCACAGAAAAGATGATAAACAAATGCATGGAGATGATAGATAGATTCATGAACATACTTAGGATAAGCATGCTTAAAAAGAGTTTGCTAAAAAAGGCATTTTTATTTCATGGAGCTTATCAAGCTTCTAGGAAATGCATGAGCATACTAGTGTCATGTTAAGATGCATGGGATAAAGACATGAATATGGAAAGAAAATGGAAAGAAGTGCATGGACAGAGCTTGTTATGGTGATGAAAATGCAAAAGAGCATGCTTAGTTAACCAAATACCATGAAAAAACCAAGAAAAACATCAAAATCCTAAACTACCACAACCAAAGCCATAAAAATGCATGGTAGTCCTATGGTGGCCATAAAAGCAGAAAAAAGGTTTACTAAGATGATGTTAATGACAAAACAAAAACTACAAAGATCAAGGTAAAGGGGATATACCAAAAACTTAAACTTTTTTCTTTTTCAGAGTAGTGGCTATATGCTTAATTTCTTCCTTCTCTTTGCTATTATTTAGCAAGAAAAGGATGAGAGAAAGTAGCTTTTTGGTGGTATGGTTAATGGTGAGGCTTTTAAGGATCAAAACGTGTGGAAAGTTAGGTTCTTGAAAGTTTTCCAGTAATGGTTTGGGGTAGCTACAAGAATGGAGGTTGGTTATGGGTGAAAAGCAACGGAACAGTGTTTTGGTGAGCTTTCTAGGCTAAAGTTGTTGAAAGATTTATGGGGATGGGTGAAGAGTTTTTTGGGATTGCTGGAGAGCTTTTTTTTACAGTTGAGAGAGTTTTTTTTTTTTTTTGAGATAGCTGGTTCTCTTTTTCTTGGTTTAGCCCCTTCTTTTAGAGGACAATGCAAAAGGCATTTTTGGTTTTTTCTTTTGCACCAGGGCATATCTCTAGCTGCCATGTCCAATTAACTCCCTTCTTATTGATTCTGCCATGCTTAGCAAGTAGGCAAAAAGGTTGTGAAAGCCTGCAAGTTGAAGATATGCTTGCTATCCTCTTACACCCATATATTTTATGAAAGTAAACTTTGTCATTAATTGTCTGGACTCCAAAAATTTGTTAGAATCTGTTAATGAACCTATGGTTGAGGTTTGCAATGTTATATGATAGTTTCTTGATGCAAAAACATGTTTAAATCAGCTTTTTGAGGGCTTAAAAATGGCTCGAACTAGGCAAAAATATCTTGGTGTATCGATACAGAACATGTTGTATCGATACACAAGGTACATTTTACTCTTGAGTATCGATACAATGAGTTGTGTATCGATACTAAAAGCAAAAAATGTTTCCAGTCTCCATGATCTGTATAGATACTTATGCTTGTGTATTGATACATTTTGCCAAAAATCACAACTTTAGCTACTGCCAAGGTCTATATCGATACAAACATGCCAGGTATTGATACCATACCTTGGGTATCGATACCAAACCCTCTGTATCGATATTACGCATGGAAATTCAAAATTTTGGTAATGTGAAAGCCTTGTGATAATTTTTAAGCACCTATATGACTCGTATATACCTTAGATTCCTCGAGTTGTCTTATCTTGGTCATAAAGAGAGGAAAATTGGTTCTTCTATTCACCTGAACAACTCCGATGACACCCTAAAAATGACCTTTGATGCCTCATTTTTGCATTTTTCTTTAAAGCAGTCCATAGGCATTTTAGAATTTTCCAAAAAAAAAAAATTTCACCAGGCTTTATTTCTATTTTTTTATTTTGTCATCTTTTACCTAACTTCTAGGATACCAAAAACTAGTCCAGACAAAATGAAGTGTCTACACCATGTAACTCAATAAGGTGAATTTGTTTATAATGCCAATCACAGAAAGAATGGCGATATTTATGAATATTGATGTTCATCTCTTTTGGCAAATGAACTTTGATTATACAAAAATTAGTGGAAAGAAGAGCTTTTTTCTGTGAAACCAAAGCATTAATATTGTGTATCCCAATGAGGACAATCAGTTTATAATGCCTAATCACGAAAAGAATAGATTTAGTTTTGTGAATCTATGTTCATCTCTTTTTGTAGATAAACTATGATTCTAATAAAAATAGTGGAAAGGAAAACTTTTCTTGCGAAGCCAAAGCATCAATATCATGTATCCCAATGAGAAAAATGTGTTTATGATGCCCAATCATGAAAAGAATGGATATAATTAGAAAATCCATGTTCATGTTTTTGGCAGACGAACTTTAATTCTATGGAAAATGGTGGAAAAAAAGCTTTTCTTGCAAAATCAAAGCATTAATGTGTGCATGCCAATTAACAGAATGTGTTTATGATTCCCAATAATGAAAAAAATGGATATAATTACAAAAATCCATTTCATCACTTTTGGCAGATGAACTTTGATTCTATAGAAAATGGTGAAAGGAAAGCTTTTCTTGTAAAACCAAAGCATTAATATTGTGTATTCTAATGAAGAAAAGATGCCCAATAATGAAAAAAATGTAATTATAGGAATCTAGGTTCATATCTTTAGCCAGATGATTCTAAGGAAATGGTGGAAAAAAAAGCATTTTCCTACAAAACCAAAGCATCAACATCATATAACCCAATGAGAGAATGTTTTCATGATGCCTAATCACAACAAGAATAGATATAATTATAAAAATCCATGTTCATCTTTTTTGGCAGACTAACATTAATTCTAAAAAAGTGTGGAAAGAAAAGTTTTTCTCACGATACCAAAGCATCAATATCATGTATTCCTATGAAGAAAACATGTTCATGATGCTCCATCATGTGAAGAACATATATAATTATGAGAATCCATGTTCATCTCTTTTGGCAGATGAATTATGGCTCTAAGGAAAATGGTAGAGAGAAAAGCTTTTTATGCTAAACCAAAGCATCAATATCATGTATCCTATTGAGGTGAATGCATTTGTGATGCCCAATCATGAAAAGGATGGATGTAATTATGAAAATCCATGTTCATCTCTTTTGGCATATAAACTTTGATTCCATGAAAAATGGTAGAAAGAAAAGCTTTTCTTGCGAAACCAAAGCATTATTATCATGTATCCCAAGAAAGAGAAAGTGTTTATGATGCCTAATCAAGAAAAGAATGGATATAATTATCAAAGTCATAATCATCTTTTTTAGGGAATGAACTTTGATTCTAAGGAAAATGATCAAAAGAAAAGCTTTTTCTATGAAACGAAAGCATTAATATCGTGTATACCAATAAGAATAACATGTTTATGATTCCCAATAGTGAAAAGAATGGATATAGTGAAAACTAATGTTCATCACTTTGGGAGGTGAACTTTGATTCTATGAAAAATAGTGCAAGGAAAAGCTTTTCTTGCAATACCAAAGCATCAATATCTTGTATGCCAATGGAGAGAATGTGTTTCTTATGCCTAATCATGAAAAAAATGGATTTAGTTATAAGAATCTATCCCCGTTTCTTTTCGCAAACAAATTATGATTCTATGGAAATGGTGGAAAGAAAAGCTTTTCCTATAAAACGAAATCATTCATATCATGTATCCTAATGAGAGGAATATGTTTATGATGCCCAATCATTAAAAGAATGGATATAATGACAAAAATCTATGTTCATCGCTTTTGGTGGATGAACTTTAATTCTACGGTAATGGTGGAACAAAAAGTTTTTCTTGCAAAACTAAAGAACAAATATCATGTATCCCAATAAGGAGAATGTCTTTATGATGCCCAATCAAGAAAAAAATGGATATAATTATGAGAACCCATGTTCATCTCTTTTGGCAGATGAATAATGATTCTAACGAAAATGGTGGAAAGAAAAGGTTTTCTTGTTTAATTAAAGCATCAATATCATGTATCATAAAGAGAAAAATGTGTTTATAATGCCTTATCATGAGAAGAATGATATAATTATGAAAATCTATGTTCTAATCTTTTGTCAAACGTACTTTGATTCTACAAAAAATGGTAGAAAGGAAAGCTTTCCTTGCACAACCAAAGCATTAATACCGTGTAACTCAATGAGGCAAATTTATTTTTGATGCCAATCATAAAAAGAATGGCAATATTTATGAATATCGACATTCATCTTTTTTGGCAGACAAACTTTGATTTTACAAAAATTAGTGTAAAGAAAAGCTTTTTTTGCCAAACCAAAGCATTAATATTCTGTATCCCAATGAAGTGAATCTATTTATAATGCCTAATCAAGAAAAGAACAAATTTAATTTTGTGAATCTATGTTCGTCTCTTTCGGCAGATGAACTATGATTCTAACAAAAATAGTGGAAGCATCAATATCATGTATTCCAATAAGAAAAATGTGTTTATAATGCCTAATCATGAAAACAATGGATATAATTACGAAAATCCATGTTCATCTCTTTTGGCGGATGAACTTTAATTCTATGAAAAATGGTGGAAAAAAAAAGCTTTTCTTGCTACCTTTTAGACTCAGACCAAGGCTAAACAAAAAGAGGAACATTTTATCCAAACCTTTAGCTCTTAATTTTTAAAGATTCCCTATTTTCAAAAATATGACCCATTCCTCTTAACGTCAAAGATTTTTATTTTTTGGGATACTCTAACCCCACTTCTCTGAAGAGATACTCCAACCCCGCTTTTACCTCTAAATTTCGAGGATACTCCAACCCCACTTCTCTGAGGGGATACTCCAACCTTGTCTTTACCT
The DNA here is from genome assembly GCA_038382065.1 of Adansonia grandidieri. Lineage (NCBI taxonomy): Eukaryota > Viridiplantae > Streptophyta > Magnoliopsida > Malvales > Malvaceae > Adansonia > Adansonia grandidieri. The sequence continues at coordinate 11,819,732 of JBBYHK010000005.1, forward strand.
TAAAATGACATCAAATTTTCACCTTTGGGGATATTTTAACCCTACTCTTTTGAAGGGATACTCTAACCCTGTTCTCCACATTCCTTTTAAAATCCAAACTTTTTTCCCTGGGACATCCTTGAGTCAAAAAATTTGCCCTCAAACTTCCACTAAATCTAACTAAGTCTAAACATTGTCATCTTGGTCATTCATTAATAATCAAAGATAATTACGAGAAACATTTTGATCGTCCCTCCCTTTCATGTATTTTGTATGGATTTATTTATTGTTTTATTTTCCACCTTACTAATACATTTCCTTTTATAGGGACCTCGGGCATTCATGCTTTAAAAATCATTTACAAATTATAGAATGATATCTTATGTCAGCATTTCTCCAGTGCTGACCTAAACTTTACAAAATTTCATGCATTAAAGGGGATTATATTTAAAAAATGATAAGAATAGAACCGAGAAAACCAAGATTCAAGTAACATATAGTTAGATGGTATCGATTTTTGGGCTTTCATGGGGGTGCTAATCCTTCCCCACACATAACCAACTCTTGAACCTAAAACAATGAATCTTTGGTGTTATTTTCAATAGGCATCCAGTCATGCCTAACTTAAAATGATCGGTGGTGACTCCAAGTTTATAGCCACTTCATGATGGCAATCCAAGACTTGTCGGATGAGTGATTCGTCTGATGGTCTTTCACTCCTTCATGTCAAACATCTTCATATTTTTTAAGTCGAGTGCGCTTTGGCCCTTTAGATCATCTAAAGTTCGTAAAGGCCGGGCACGTAGAACACCGATGTACGGTATTGATGCTTTAGTTTTGTAAGAAAAATTTTTCTTTTTACCATTTTTTGTAGAATCAAAGTACATTTGACAAAAGATTAGAACATAGATTTTCATAATTATATCCATTCTTCTCATGATTGGGTATCATAAACACATTTTCCTCATTAGGATACATGATATTGATGCTTTGATTTAACAAGAAAACCCTTTTTTTCCACCATTTTCCTTGGAATCATTGTTCATTTGCCAAAAGAGATAAACATGGGTTCTTATAATTATGTCCATTCTTTTCTTGATTGGGCATCATAAAGACATTTTCCTCATTGGGATACATGATAATTATTCTTTGGTTTTGCAAGAAAAGCTTTTCATTCCACCATTACCGTAGAATTAATGTTCATCTGCCAAAAGTGACGAACATGGATTTTTGTCATTATATTCATTCTTTTTATAATTCGGCATCATAAACACATTCCCCTCATTAGCATACATGATATTAATGATTTGGTTTTACAGAAAAAGCTTTTTTGTCCACCATTTCCTTAGAATCATAGTTTGTCTGCTAAAAGAAATAGGGATAGATTTTTATAACTAAATCCATTCTTTTCATGATTGAGCATAACAAACACATTATCTGCATTGGGATATAAGATATTGATGCTTTGGCTTTGCAAGAAGAGCTTTTCCTTGCACCATTTTCTATAGAATCAAAGTTCATCCTCCAAAAGTGATGAAAATGGATTTTCATAATTCTATCTATTCTTTTCACTATTAGGTATCATAAACACGTTCTTCTTATTGGTATACAGGATATTGATGCTTTGGTTTCATAAGGAAAGCTTTTGGTTTAATCATTTTCCTTAGAATCAAACTTTATTTGCTAAAAAAGATAATCATGATTTTCATAAATATATCCATTCTTTTCTTAATTGGTCATCATAAACACTTTCTCCTTTTTAGGATACATGATAATAATGCTTTGGTTTCACAAGAAAAGCTTTTCTTTCTACCATTGTTCATGAAATCAAAGTTTGTATGCCAAAATAGATGAACATGGATTTTCATAATTATATCCATCCTTTTCATGATTAGGCATCACAAATGCATTCACCTCAATAGGATACATGATCTTGATGCTTTGGTTTAGCATGAAAAGCTTTTCTCTCTACCATTTTCCATAAAGCCATCGTTCATCTGCCAAAAGAGATGAACAAGGATTCTCATAATTATATCCATTTTTTCCATGATTGGGCATCATGAACACGTTCTCTTCATAGGGATACATGATATTAATGCTTTGGTATCACAAGAAAAAACTTTTCCTTTCACCATTTTCTTAGAATTAGTGTTTATTCACTAAAAAAGATGAACATGGATTTTCATAAGTATATCTATTCTTGTTCTGATTAGGCATCTTGAAAACATTATCTCATTAGGTTGCATGATATTGATGCTTTGGTTTCGTAGGAAAAGGTTTTTTCCTACCATTTCCTTAGAACCACAGTTCATCTGCCAAAAGAGATGAACATGGATTCTTATAATTATATTCATTCTTTTCATTATTGGGCATCTTCTCTTCATTGGGATACATAATATTAATGCTTTGGTTTTACAAGAAAAACTATTTCTTTCACCATTTTCTATAGAATCAAAGTTTATCTGCCAAAAGTGAGCAAAATAGATTTTCATAATTATATCCATTTTTTTCATTATTAGGAATTATAAACATATTCTGCTCATTGGTATACACAATATTAATGATTTGGTTTTGCAGGAAAAGCTTTTTTTCCACCATTTTTCATAGAATTAAATTTCGTCTGCCTTGGATTTTCATAATTATATCTATTCTTTTCATGATTAGGCATCATAAACACATTTTCCTTAATGGAATACATGATATTGATGCTTTGGCTTCATAAAAAAAAATTTTCCTTTTCATTATTTTTGTTAGAATCATAGTTTATCTACTGAAAAAGACAAACGCAAATTCATAAAATTAAATCTATTCTTTTCTTGATTAGGCATTATAAACGGATTCGGATACACAGTATTAATACTTTGGTTTCGTAAAAAAGGTTTTTCTTTCCACTTATTTTTGTATAATCAAAGTTCATCTACCAAAAGAGATGAACATGGATTCTCATAATTATATCCATTATTTTCATGATTGCGCATCATAAACACATTCTCTTCACAGGGATACATGATATTAATGCTTTGGTATCATGAGAAAAAACTTTTCTTTCCATCATTTTTTGTAGAATCAATGTTTGTTTTCCAAAAAAGATGAACATGAATTTTCATAATTATGTCTATTCTTGTTGTGATTAGGCATCATGAGTACATTCCCTCATTAGGTTACATGATGTTAATGCTTTCGTTTCATAGGAAAAGTTTTTTTTTTCTACCTTTTCTTTAGAATCATAGTTTGTTTGCTGAAAGAGACAAACATCGATTCTCATAATTATATTTATTCTTTTCATTATTAGACATCTTTTTTTTTATTAGGATACATGATATTAAAGCTTTGGTTTATCAAGAAAAGCTTTTCGTCTGACCATTTTTTATAGAATCATACTTCATTTGCCAAAAAAAACGAACATGGATTTTCACAATTATATCAATTCTTTTCATGATTAGGCATCACAAACATATTCACCTCGATAGGATACAAGATATTGATGAGTTGGTTTAGCATGAAAATTTTTCTTTCCACCATTTTCCTTAGAATCACAATTCGTCTACCAAAAGAGACGAACATAGATTCCCATAATAATTTCCATTTTTAAATAATTAGACCTTATAAATACATTCTCCTTATTTGGATATACGATATTGATGCTTTGGTTTAACATGAAATGCTTTTCTTTTTGCCATTTTCCTCAGAATCATGGTGCATCTACCAAAAAAGATGAACATGGATTGATGCTTTGGTTTTGCAAGAAAAGCTTTTCTTTCTACCAATTTTTTGTACAATCAAAGTTCGTCTACTAAAAGAGAATAATAAAGATTTTCATAATTATAACCATCCTTCTCATGATTGGACATCATAAACATATTTCCTCACTAGGATACTTGACATTGATGTTGTGATTTAATAAGAAAAGCTTTTCTTCCCACCATTTTCCTTAGAATCATAATACATCCGCTAAAAATGATGAACATGGATTCTCATAGTTATATCCATTCTTTTCTTAAGTAGGCAATTTAAACATATTCTTCTAATTGGGATACATGATATTCATGCTTTGGGTTTGCAAGAAAAACCGTTTTTTCCACCATTTTCTGTAGAATCAAATTTCATCCGCTAAAAGTGATAAAATGGATTTTCGTAATTATATCCATTCTTTAATGCGAACCTTAGGCTAAAAAACACAACCTAAACTCCGATTAGATGATATTAGACCCCTAAGATCATCTTTAAAATCAAGAAAAAATAACTTAACTCTAGTCAAATCTGCTAATTACGATGAAAGTCATAACAATCTTAATCACCACAAGTTACTTTGATAGGATCAATTTGAGTTCTTGTTTAAAGAGCAAAGAAAAAGCTCTCATAGAGTGAAGAAACTCTCAAAATATTTTTGTTAGACCTTTTAGTGGTGAATGCAATTAAGAAGGGGTGAATTGATTTCACAAAATTTTAGTAAATTAAAACTTTGATAAATAAAATTGAGAAATCTAAACAATAAACTTTGGAGTGCAAGTTAGTGAATAGAAATAAATAATTAAAGAGAAGGGAAAAAGAAGCAAACTTAAAGATTTAGAGAGGTTTGGCCTCAGTTGCCTACATCCTTTACCTTGGCCTTACTTGCCTCGGATTTTCATAATTCACTAACTTGAATTGTCTACCTTTCAAGGATAAGGTATAACCTTTACACTCTCTATCTTTTAAGGCTAAGATAGTAACCTCTACCTTTTATCTTTTGTGGTTAAGATAGAACCCTCTTTCACTACTTTTGAAGGCTAAGTAGAATCTTACTTTACTTTTGAATGGCTAAGTAGGAATCTCCCCTTTTTGCAAGGATTTGAGTGTAAACAAATAAAACCTCTAAAGGTTAGGTGTTTACAAGAATTTTGGCTCGAGGGAAATATGTATCTAAATACACAAAATGAAAAATACAAAAATAGGAAGAATTAATCCTATACAAAGATGAACTACTTGGTGAAAATGATAGAAAAGATAAAAGATTTGACTTTAAGCACAATTCTCTTGGTTCTTCTCTTTCTTGAAGGTGCTGGAGTGGGTTATTTATAGCCTTGATCATGATTCTAGCTGTTGGGAACATTTGGTGAAGGAATATAGCCGTTGAAGCCTTTAAAATGTCATTTCCCATTGTTCCCCATGCCTCTGTATCGATACAATTAAGTGGGTATCGATACATTATGTCTAATGGTCCAAAATATGACCATTGAACAGTCTTGTATCGATACAGAAGAATCTGTGTCAATACGTGAACAGTGATTTCTGTGTTTTAAGGTTATTTAGATATTACCAAGCATTGTATCGATACATACATATAGTGTATCAAATCATTCACATGAAAATCAAGTTTAAGAGGTTTTTCAAGACTTTAAAACATATAAAATTTATCTAAAAAATGTTTTATATAAAAATATGTATTAAGAACATATTTTTGAGTGCTTGAAGAAGTTAAAACACATTCTAGTATTTTTCAAAGTGTTTATGAAATATTTCATGGGAAAATACTTATCTTGAAAATATTTAAACACAAGCTAATTAAGCTTAAGCTTCAGTTATATCAAAACTAAGATTAATTCAAAGATTATATAACTAACAATTTTTTTATTCAGTCTACTAAATTATATGAATGAGATAACCTTATATAGGCTTAAAATCTATAGAGTCCTAACTAAACAAGTCCTAATCAATAAGGATAAAGTCTATTTCTTATCATAATCTGATTATGATTTATCTACACAACTTAAAATCCAAAAGAGATGAACATGAATATTCATAATTATTTCCATTCTTTTCATGATCGGGCATCATAAGTATAATCTCCCTAGTGGGATACACGATATTAATCCTTTTTCTTATAAGAAAAGTTTTTCTTTCTACCATTTTATATAAAATCAAAGTTCATCTACTAAAAGAGTCGAACATGGATTTTTGTAATTATATCTATTCTTTTCATGATTAGGCATCATAAACACATTCTCCTTATTATGATACATGATACCGATACTTTGATTTAACTACAAAAGCGTTCCACCCTTAGTTTCTTAAAATCATGGTTCATTAGTCAAAAGAGACAAACATGGATTCTCATGATAATTTTCATTCTTCAAATAATAGGACATCATAAACACATTCTCTTGATTGGAATACACGATATTGATGCTTTTGTTTAACAAGAGAAGCTTTTTTTTCCACTATTTTCCTTAGAATCATGGTTCTTTTACCAAAAGAGATGAACATGGATTCTCATAATTATATCCATTCTTTTCATGATTGGGAATCATATGCACATTTTTCTCATTAGGATACATGATATTTATGCTTTGGTTTAACAATAAAAGTTTTTCTACTCACCATTTTCCTTAGAGTCATAGTTCATTTGCCAAAAAAGAGGAACATGGATTCTTATAATAACTTTCATTCTTTAAATAATTAGACATCATAAACAAATTCTCCACTTTTGGAAACTTGATAGTGATGCTTTGGTTTAATGATAAAAGCTATTCTTTCCATCATTTCCCTTAGAATCATTGTTTATCTACCAAAAGAGACCAACATAGATTCTTCTTTCATGATTAGGCATCATAAACATATTCTTCTCATTGGGATAAATTATATTGATGCTTTGGTTTCCCATGAAAGGTTTTTCCTTCCATCATTTTTTATAGAATCAAAGTTCATTTGCCAAAAGGGACAAACATGGATTTTTGCAATTATATCTATTCTTCTCATGATTGGGCATCATAAAGACATTCTCCTTGTTGGTATACTCGCAAGAAAACCATTTTTTCCACTATTTTCTATAAAATCAAAGTTCGATTACCAAAATAGGTGAATGTAGATTTTTGGTAATTATATCCATTTTTCCTTATTGGGCATCTTAAATGCATTCTCCTCATTGAGATACATGATGTTAATGCTTTGGTTTAAAGGGAAAAGCTTTTCTTACCTCTATTTTCCCTTGAATCATAGTTCATCTGCCAAAAGAGATAAACACCAATTCTCGTAATTTTATCCATTTGATTCTTGATTGGGCAACATAAACATAATCTCCTCATTGGGATACACAATATTGATGCTTTGATTTCATATAAAAAGTTGTTCTTTCCACCATTTTTCATAGAATTAAAGTTTGTCTGTCAAAAGAGATAAACATGGATTTTCATAATTACATCCAATCTTTTCGTGATTGAGCATCATAAGCACAATCCGTTCCTTGGGATACATGATGTTGATGCTTTGGTTTAGCAAAAAAAGCTTTTCCTTCCACCATTTTCTTTAGAATCTTAGTTTATCTACCAAAAGAGACAAACATTGTTTCTCATAATAATTTATATTCTTTAAATAATTGGACATCATAAACAAATTCTTCTTATTAGGTACATGATAGTAATGTTTTGGTTTTACAAGAAAAGCTTTTCCTCCCACCATTTTCCTTCTAATCCTAGTTCATCCACCAAAAGAGATGAACATGGATTCTCATAATTATATATATTTCTTTCATGATTTGGCATCATAAATATATTCTTCTCACTAGGATAGATGATATTGATGCTTTGGTTTCATAAAAAAGCATTTCTTTCCACCATTTTCCTTAGAGTTATAGTTCATATACAATAACAGATGAACATGGATTCCCGTAATTAAATCTATTTTTTTCTTGGTTAGGCATTATTCGCACATTTTCTTCATTGGGATATAGGATATTTATGCTTTGGCTTCACAATAAAAGCTTTTCCTTCCACCATTTTTCATGGAATCAAAAGAGATGGACATGAATTTTCAAAATTATATCCATTCTTATCATGATTGGGCATCATAACTACAGTCTACTCATTGGTATGCATGTTATTGGTGTTTTGGTTTCATAACAAAAGCTTTACATTGCACCAATTTTCGAAGAATCAAAGTTCACCCTCCAAATGAGATGAACTTGGATTTTCTTAATTATACCCATTCTTTTCATGATTGGGCATCATAAGTACAATCTCCTAATTAGGATACATGATATTAATGCTTTGGTTTTACAGGAAAAGCTTTCTTTCCACCATTTTTTGTAGAATCAAAGTTCGTTTTCCAGAAATGACAAACAAGGATTTTTGTAATTATATCTATTTTTTTATGATTGAGCATCATAAATATATTCTCTTATTTAGGATACCCAATATTGATGCTTTTGGATTTGCCAGAAAAGCTTTTCCTTCTACAATTTTTCATAGAATCAAAGTTCATCTGCCAAGAGTGTGGAACATTGATTTTTGTAATTATATCCATTGTTTTCATTCTTGGTATCATAAATAAATTCTCATCGTTGGGATTCATGATATTGATGCGTTGGTTTAATAAGAAAATTTTTTCTTTCCATCATTTTTCTTATAATCATAGTTTGTTAGCCAAAAGAGGTGAACATCAATTCTAGTAATTATATCCATATCTTTCTTGATTAGGCATCATAAACAGATTTTCTTCATTAGGATACATAATATTGAAGCTTTGGTATCGCAGGAAAAGCTTTTATTTCTACCATTTTTTACTGAATCAAAGTTTGTATGCCAAAATAGACGAACATGGATTTTCATAATTATATCCATTGTTTTCATGATGGATATCATAAAGAAATTCTCCTTAGTAGGATACATGATATTGATGCTTTGGTTTCGCAATAAAAACTTTTATTTCTATCATCTTTTCATAAAATTAAAGTTCATCTAGCAAAATTGGTGAACATGGATTTTCATAATTATATTTATTTTTTTTCATGATTGGACATCATAAACATATTCCTTTCATTTGGATACATGATATTGGTGCTTTGGTTTAACAAGAAAAGCTTTTATTTCCACCATTTTCCCTAGAATCGTAGTTCATCCACTGAAAGAAATGAACATGGATTCTTGTAATTATATCCATGCTTTTCATGATTAGGCATCATCATCAAGATAAATGATATCGGTTCTTTAGTTTTGTAAGAAAAGCATTTTCTTCTACCATTTTTCATATAATCAAAGTTCATCTGCTAAAAGAGATAAATATGGATTTTCATAATTATATTGATTGTTTTCATGATTGGGAATCATAAACACATTCTTCTCATTTGGATATGCAATATTGATGCTTTGGTTTTAATCAAAAAAGCTTTTTTCCACTATTTTCCTTAGAATCATAGTTCATTTGCCAAAAAAGACAAACATGGATTCTCATAATTAAATCCATTCTTTTATTGATTGGGCATCATAAACGCATTCTCCTCATTGGCATACATGATATTGATGCTTTGGTTTCACAGGAGAACCTTTTCCTTCCACCATTTTTCGTGGAATCATAGTCTATCTACCAAAGGAGACGAACATGGATTCTCATAAATTAAATCCATTTTTTCTTGATTGGACCTCATAAGCACATTCTCCTCATTAGGATACATGATATTGATGCTTTGGTTTCATAGGAAAAGTTTTTTTTCACTATTTTTCATGGAATCATAGTTTGTCTGCCAAAAGAGACTAACATCGATTTTCGTAATCATATCCATTCTTCTCGTGGTTTGGCATCATAAACATATTCTCATCATAAGGATACATGATATTGATATTGTGATTTTGCGTTAAAAGCTTTCTTTCCACCATTTTTTGTAGAATCAAAGTTCGTTTGCCAAAAGAGACGAACATGGATTTTCGTAATTATATCCCTTCTTTTCATGGTTGGGCATCATAAATATATTTTCCTTTTTGGGATACCCTATATTGATGCTTTGGTTCTACTACAAAAGCTTTTCGTTTTGCTATTTTTCATAGAATCAAAGTTTATTTGCCAAAAGAGATGAACATGGAATTTTGTAATTATATCCATTGTTTTCATGATTGGGCATCATAAACCCATTCTCCTCATTGGGTACATGATATTGGTGCTTTAATTTAACAAAAGAAGCTTTTTTTTCCTACATTTTTTCCTAGAATAATAGTTTGTTAGCCAAAAGAAATAAACATGGATTCTAGCAATTGTATCATGTTTTTCTTGATTGGACATCATAAGCATATTCTCCTCATCAAGATACATGATATTGAAGCTTTGACTTCGTAAGAAAAGCTTTTCTTTCCACTATTTTCCTTAAAATCATAATTCATACACTAAAAGAGATGAATACGGATTCTCACAATTATATCCATTATCTTCGTGATTTGGCATCATAAACACCATCTCTTCATTGAGATATATGATATTTATGCTTTGGTTTCCTAAGAAAAGCTTTTTTTCTACCATTTTCCATAGAATCAAAGTTCGTCTACCAAAAGAGACAAGCATGGATTTTTGTAATTATATCTATTCTTTTCATCGTTGGGCAATCTAAAAACATTCTCTTCATTGGGATACATGTGCTTTGGTTTAGCAATAAAGGCTTTTCTTCCTAGCATTTTCCTTAGAATAATAGTTCATCTATGGAAAGAGGCAAACATGGATTCTCATAATAAATTCCATTTCTTAAATAATTAGACATCATTAGCACATTCTCCACATTGGGATACACAATATTGATGCTTGGGTTTGACAAGAAAAGCTTTTTTTGATCATTTCCCTTAGAATCATAGTTTGTCCACCAATAGAGATGAACATGGATTCTCATAATTATATCCAAACATTTCATAAATCGGCATCATAAAAGCATTCTACCCATTGGGATACATGATATTGATGCTTTGGTTTCTCAACATAAGCTTTTCCTTCCACCATTTCTTGTTAAATCAAACGTCATCTATAAAAAGAGACGAACATGGATTTTTATAAGTTATATCCATTCTTTTCATGATTAGGCATCATAAACTCATTCCCCTTATTAGTATATATAATATTCATGCTTTGGTTTAGCAAGAAAAGTTTTTCTTTCTACCATTTTTCTTAACATCATAGTTCATCTACCAAAAGAGATGAATGTGGATTCTCATAATTATATCAATTCTTTTCATGCTTAGGCATCATAAACATAATTTCCTTATTGGAATACATGATGTTGATGCTTTTGTTTAGCAAGAAATCTTTTTTTCCACCATTTTTCGTAGAATCAAAGTTCATCTGCCAAAGAAGACGAACAAGGATTTTCCTAATTATATTTATTCTTTTCGTGATTAGGCATCAAAAACACATTACCTCATTGCAGTACATGATATTCATACTTTGGTTTAACAACAAAAGCTTTTCCCTCCCTTAGTTTCCTTATATTCATAGCTTATCTGCCAAAAGAGATGAACATTGATTCTTATAATAATTTCCATTCTTTAAATAATTGGATATCATAAACGCATTGTCCTTTTGGGATACACAACAATGATGCTTTAGATTAATAAGAAAAGATTTTCTTTCATCATTTTCCTCAGAATCATACTTTATTTGCCAAAAGAGATGAACATGGACTCGTGGAATTATATCCAAACAATTTCATGAATAGGCATCATAAAAGCATTCTACGCACTGGGATACATGATATCGATACTTTAGTTTCTTAGCATAAGCTTTTCCATTCACCATTTTCTGTAGAAAAAATTTGGATGATCATGTTAAACATTTGCATGTTGTTTTTAGTGCTTTAATGGAGCAAAAATTATATGCTAATATTAAGAAATGTGCGTTTTGCATGGAATCCATTGTTTTTCTTGGTTTTCTTGTGAGTTCACATGGAATAAGTGTAGATAAAGATAAGGTTAAGGCAAGTAGGGACTGGCCAACACCTAGGAATGAAAATGAGGTCAGGAGTTTTCATGGTTTAGCAAGTTTTTATATAAGGTTTGTGACATACTTTAGTTATCTTGCAGCATCTTTAAATGAACTTGTTAAAAAGAATGTTATGTTTAAATGGGATGATATGCATGAGAAAGCTTTTCATATGTTGACAGATAAGTTGATAAATGCACCTTTGCTATATTGCCTAATTTTGATAAAGTTTTTGAGGTTGAATGTGATGCATATAGAATACGAATAGAAGTTGTTTTGATGCAGGATTCCAAATCAATTGCTTATTTTAGTGAAAAACTTAGTGGGGCAGCATTAAACTACCCTACTTATGACAAATAGCTATATGCATTAGTGAGAACCCTACAAACATTGTAACATTATTTATGGCCAAAGGAATTCAGAATAGATTTTGATCATGAGAGCCTAAAGTACTTAAAATCCCAAGGTAAGCTTAATAAGAGGCATGCTAAATGGTTAGAGTTTGTTGAGACGTTTCCTTATGGGATTAAGTACAAGAATGGAAAGAAAAATGTTGTAGCTAATGCATTGCCTAGAAGGTATGCATTGCTTACTTCATTGCAAACTAAATTACTTGGTTTTAAATTTATTAACGATTTGTATTTAAATGATGTTGATTTCTACCAAGCATGGAATGTATTTCTAATTATGCATATGGTGAGTATTATAGGCATGATGGATTCTTGTTTAAGAAAGATAAATTATGTATGCCTATGTTCTTTGCATGAAATGCTGGTTAGAGAGACTCAGAGGCGGTCCGATGGGGCATTTTGGTGTGTAAAAAACTTTAGATATATTGCATGAACATTTTTATTGGCCTAACATGAAACATGATGTGCAATCTGTTTATGATAATTGTATAACATGTAAACCAGCAAAATCTAAAGTAATGCCACATGGTTTATATACACCTTTACTTGTGCCTAATCAACCTTGGATAGATATATCATTGATTTTCTATTGGGGTTGCCTAGGTCTCAATGTGCTAAGGATAGCATATTTGTTGTTGTTGATAGGTTTAGTAAGATGGCACATTTTATTGCATGTTTAAAAACCAATGATGCAACACATATTGTTAATCTATTCTTTAAAGAAATAGCACGTTTGCATGGATTACCTAGAACAATAGTAAGTGATAGGGATGTTAAGTTCCTAAGTCATTTTTGGTGTACCTTATGGAATAAGTTAAGAATTAAACTCTTGTTTTCTACTATTGTACATCTTCAAACATTTTGACAAACTGAAGTAGTTAATAGGACTTACGATTTTGTTATGTGCCATTATTCAAAAGAACTTAAAACAATGGGAGATATGTTTATCACTTATTGAGTTTGCATAAAATAGGACTATTCGTTCAACTACTTCTTATTCTCTTTTTAAAGTTGTGTATGGCTTTAATCTTTTGACACTTTTGGATATCTTACCTTTGCCTACTAATGAATATGATAATTTGGACAGTGAGAATAAGGCTGAATTTGTTAGGGATTTGCATGCCATGGTTCAAGCTAACATGACAAGAAGAATAAGCAATATGCAATGCCCACAAATAAGAGGTGCATTAAGGTCATTTTCAAACTTGGAGATTAGGTTTAGGTTTATTTGCATAAGGAGAAGTTTCCTACTTAAAGGAAATCTAAATTACACCCTAGAGGAGATAGACCTTTTCAAGTGTTAGAAAGGATCAATGACAATGTCTACAAGCTAGATTTGCTAAATACCTATGGTAATATGATTGTTTCCTTTAATGTTGCTGATTTATCTTTGTATGATGTAGGTGATTTATCTTTACGAGGAATTAGAGGTCCAATGATCTAGACAAAGACTAAATGCACGAAGTAAGCTTCACAAGGATTAATCATGGAAATGTAAGCAAATGAAGCTACCCAAAATGAATCAGATGCATTGCTAATATTTATTACTTTTTTACAATGTATTGAGGCTAGAAAAGGTGAAGAATAAAGCTTGGAGCCCAATTTGCATTTTCAAGATGAATGGAGCCCAATTTACTTGTATTCATGGCCCTATAGTTTAGGATTTCTGATTTCTAATTTTTTAATAGGAATTTGACTTTTCAATTTTTAATTTGTTTAGAAAATTCCTAATCAGATTATTATAAGGACTAGACTTTATCCTTATTCATTAGTATTGTGTTTAGGATTTTAAGTTGTTTAGATAAATCCTAATCAGTTGTTTAGGATAAGGAATAGACTTTTCCTTATTGATTATGATTCTCCTTGTTTAGTTAGGACACTACAGATTTGAGACCTATATAAGGCTGTTTCATTCATGTAATTCAACAGATTTGAAAAGAAAAAAAAATATATTGAGAGTTTTCTTCACTTTGTGAGAACTTCTTTGTTCTTTAATAAGAACTCAAACTAATCTTATCAAGGTAACTTATGGCGATCAACATTCTTAAAAATTTGGTTCTTATCAGCGGGTTTGATTGTGGTCAAGTTCTTTTTGCTTGAGTTTTAAGATGATCCTAGGGGTCTAGTTCCATCTAATCGGGTTTTAGGTTGTGTTTTCATCCTAAGGTTTGCATTATAGGGCACAATAAATACTTTATCCTCACTAGTATACACGATATTGAAGCTTTGGTTTCACTAGGAAAAGCTTTTCTTTCTATCACTTTCCATAAAACCAAAGTTCATCCACCAAAAGGAATGAACATTGATTTTCATAACATTCTTTTCATGATTGGGCATCATAAACACATTCTGCTTATTAGTATATGCAAAATTAATGTTTTGGTTTCACAAAAAGAGCTTTTATGCCACCGATTTCTGTAGAATTAAAGCTCGTGTGCAAAAAAAGTAGAACATGGATTTTTGCTATTATATCCTTTTTTATTGTGATTTGGCATCATATCACATTCTCTTCATTCGTACACATGATATTGATGCTTTGGCTTAACAAGAAAAGGTTTTCACTAAAAGATATGAACTCGGATTATTGTAATTATATCCAGTCTTTTCATGATGGGGCACCATAAATACATTCTCTTTATTAGGATACACGATATTGAAGCTTTCATTTTTCAAGGAAAGCTTTTCTTTCCACTTTTTTCTATAGAATCAAAGTTCATCAACCAAAAGGGATGAACATGGATCTTTATAAATACATCCTTTTTCTAGGATTAGTCATCATAAAAACATTCTTTTCATTGTGATACATGATATTAATGCTTCGATTTTGCAAGTAAAAGTTTCCATTCCACCAATTTCCATAGAATCAAAGTTTGTCTGCCAAAAGAGATGAACATGGATTTTCATAGTTATATCCTTTTTTTTTTGTGATTTGGCGTCATAAACACATTCTCCTCATTAGGATGCATGTTATCAATGCTTCGGTTTAACAAGAAAAGTGTACATGGATTTTTGTAATTATATCCATTCTTTGTCATTATCAGGCATCATACACATATTCTACTCATTGGTATATGCAAAATTAATGCTTTAATTTCATAAAAAAGCTTTTTGTTCCACCAATTTTTGTAGAATCAAATTTCATTTACAGAAAGAGACAAACATGGATTTTTTGTAATTATATCCCTTCTTTAGTGATTTGGCATCATAAACACATTCTCTTCTTTGGTATACATGATATTGATGCTTGGGTTTAACAAAAAAAGCTTTTTCTTCCACCATTTTCCTTAGAATCATAGTTCATTTACTAAAAGAGACAAACTTGGATTGGATTCTCATAATTATGTCCCTTCCTTTCATGATGGAACACTATAAGTGCATTCTCTTTTGTGGGATACAGATATTGAAGCTTTAGTTTCATAAAGAAAGTTTTTTTTTCTACCATTTTTTGTAGAATCAAAGTTCATTCGCAAAAGGGACAAACATGGATTTTCGTAATTATATCTTTTCTTTTCATGATTGAGCATCATAAACACATTTTGCTCACTAGTATAAAAAATATAGATGCTTTGGTTTAAAAAGAAAATCTTGTCATCTCACAAATTTCTATAGAATCAAAGCTTGTCTGCCAAGAGAATTGAACATGGATTTTCATAATTATACCCATTCTTTTCATGAATTGGCATCATAAAAGCATTCTTCTCATTAGTGTACATGATATTAATGCTTATGTTTCGCAAGAAATGCTTTTTTTCCTAACAATTCTCATGCAAACAATGTTCATTTGCCAAAAGAAACAATCATGGATTTTCACAACTATATCCCTTCCATTCATGGTTAGGGATCATAAATACACCCTTCTCATTGGGATACATGATATAGATAGTTTGCTTTTGCTAGAAAAGCTTTTATTTTTATGATTTTTTGTAGAATCAAAGTTTATCTGCCAAAATAGACAAGCATGGATTTTCATAATTATGTCCTTTGTTTTCGTGTTAGGCGTTATAAACACATTCTTATCATTTGGATGCACGACATTGATGCTTTGGTTTAACAAAAAAGCTTTTCTTTTCACCATTTTCCTTGGAATTGTAGCTCATCTACACAAAAAGAGGAACTTGTTTCTCATAATTATATCCATTATTTTCATGATTGGGCATCATAAATACATTATTTTCATTAGGATACATGATATTGAAGCTTTTTTACAACAAAAGCTTTACTTTCTTCTCATCATTAGTGTCATAAACATATTCTCCTCATCGATATACAAAATATTGATGCTTCGGTTTAACAAGAAAAGCTTTTCCTTTTACCATTTTCCTTATAATCATAGTTCATTTGCTAGAAGACACGAAGATGGATTCCTCTAATACTATCAATTCCTTTCATGATTGGGCAACATAAACATTTTCTCCTTTTTGAGATATATGATATTGATGCCTTGGTTTCATAGGAAAAGATTTTCTTTTTACCAATTTTTGTAGAATCAAAGTTCATCTGCCAAAAAAGACGAACATGGATTTTCATAGTTAGATCCATTCTTTTAATAATTGAGCATCATAAACACATCCTCCTTATTGGGATATATGTTACTGATGCTTTGGTTTCACAAGAAAAGCTTTTCTTTCTACCATTTTACTTGAATCAAAGATCATCCACCAACAGAGATGAGCATGGATTTTTGTAGACTATTTCCGTTCTTTTCATGATATGGCATCATAAAAGCATTATCTTCATTGGTATACATGATATTTATGCTTTGGTTTCATAAGAAAAACTTTTCAGTCCACCAATTTTTGTAGAATCAAAGTTCATCCGCCAATAGAGATAAACATGGATTTTCATAGTTATATCATTTTTTATGATTTAACATCATAATACATTCTACTTGTTGGGATGCATGTTATTGATGCTTTGATTTAACAAGAAAAACTTTTATTTCCACCATTTTCCTTATAATCATAGTTCATCACAAAATGAGACAAAAAAAGGATTTTTTGTAAGTTTACCCATTCTTTTAATGATTGGGCATCATAAATATTTCTCCTTATTGGGATACATGATATTGATGCTTTGGTTTCACAAGAAAAGCTTTTCGTTCTTCCAATTTCCATATAATCAAATTTCATCTGCCAAAAGAGATGAACATAGATTTTCATGGTTATACCCATTCTTTTCATGATTGGGCATCATAAATACATTCTCCTCTTTGAGATATATGATATAGATGCTTTGGTTTAGTAGGAAAACCTTTTTTTTCTACAATTTTTTTAGAATCAAAGTTCATCTGTTAAAAGAGATGAACATGGATTTTCATAAATATTTGTCATGATGGGCATCATAAAAACATTCTCCTTGTTGGCATACATTATAGACACCTCATTATGTCTGGCCCACTTTTGGCACCCCAAGATTCGATTGAAGGATGATAAAATCAAAAATTAAAATAAAACTAGGGGATGACTGCCGAATTCTGTGTCACTAGGCACTATTAGGCAACATGGCACCAAGCAAAATTGTTTTTTTGGAAATGTTTGAAATGGTTTTAGGTCGTATTAAAGAAAAAAAATTAAAAATAAGGCATTGAAGGCCACTTTTCAAGGTGATACCAAGGTCATTTAGATGGATACGCGGATTGATTTCCTAGTGTTTGTGAGTAAGTTGAGGAAACTCAAGAAGCTATAGGTACATGTAAGTTATATTGGTGCACAAGTATCGATATGAGGCTTTACATCACCAAAAACTTGAATTTTTACGTGTAGTATCGATAAAGAGTGTTTGGTATTGATAACTAGCATGTTTGTATCAATATAGACCTTAGCAGTAGTTAAAGTTGTGATTTTTTGCAAATTGTTTCGATACATAAAGCATGAGTATCGATACAAATCCATGCGAGTATTGATACAGGCCTATAAGTCTCAAAACTAAAAACAGTTTTTTGTTTTAGTATCGATAGACGGCTCATTATATCACACTCATGTGTAAAAAGTACCTTCTGTATCAATACAGCTTGTTTTGTATTAATACACCAAGGCATATTTACCTAACTAAATTCATACTATGCTTTGTCTTTAGGCCTATGATTGGAATTAAATTAAATTTTAAGGTCCAAATAGCCAATGACAAAGGACATTTCATGATGTTATGCAATTTGTCAAAGGGTAAGGTTGAATTTACCCAATCCTCAACTCTATAAAGTAGTCTAGATCCACTATTTTTGTTGAGCAAAACTAATGGGTTTGCATGGTAGCTGAGCATTGTACGTGACCTCTACGTGAGGTATATGTACCAAAACCTCAAAATGCCTTCGCCTTTTTATCTTCTGTCTTCATAGCCATATGGCTATATAAGCCAACCTTGGACTCAATAGAATGGCTACCAACAAGAAAAAAGAGATTCCCACCAAAAAATCTCCTAATTTAAATCATTCTTTCAATATTCCTAAGCCACCAAAAACTAAGAAACTCATCTTCATTTTCGGATCCCTTCAAAACCATCACCAAAACTCTTTTCGAAAACCTCCATTTTCATTCATAGTCCTTTTCAAAACTCCCCTTTATCCATACATAACTAGAAAGCCTTTCCTTTTCACAACTTTTTTGCTTTTCAACCTAAAAAAGGTGAAGTTCAAAATTGCTGCTCAAAGAAAAGGCTAATGCTTAAAACTTTTGGTATATTTTCTCCATTTAACTCTACATATTATTTGATTTTTTCAACGTTTTCATCATTTTAGTGAGCCCTTCATGCTACTTTGACTATCTTAAAACTCTATGCATTGTGGTTAGCAGCTAATCAGAACTACCATAAACCATTAACTCGAACTGAACTAATAAGTCTCTTCTAAGAACATCGGGATATGTTCGCCTGGTCCTACCAAGACATGCTTGGAGTAGATACCAATATTGTGGTTTATAAACTTCCCCTCAAACCTAAGTGTAACACCATACAGCAAAAGCTTAGAACGATGACACCTAAAATGCTTTTGAAGATTAAAGAAAAAGTGAAGAAGCAATTTGAAACAGGATTTCTCAAGGTAGCAAGATATCTTGAATGGGTAGTCAATATAGTCCTAGTTTCTAAGAAGGACGGTAAAGTGCAGATATGTGTCGATTATAGGGATTTAAATCAAGCTAGCCCAAAATATAACTTCCCTTTACCTCACATTAACACCCTAGTAGACAACACTGCAAAAAATGCACTATTTTCCTTCATGGATAGGTTTTCAAGCTATAACCAAATCAAAATAACAGTTGAAGACAAGGAAATGACCACCTTCGTAACCATGTAGGGCACTTTCTGCTATAAAGTGATGCCCTTTGAGCTTAAGAACATTGGGGTAACTTCCCAAAGGCTGATGGTAACATTGTTTCATGATCTCATGCATAAGGAAATTGGGGTCTATATGCATGATATGATTGCCAAGTTGCCAAAAGAGAGTGAACATGTGGCCAGTTTGTGAAAACTCTTCAAAAGGATTCATAAATTCCAACTCAAGCTAAAGCCTACCAAATACACATTCGGTGCCACATTCGGTAAACTATTGGTTTTTGTTGTGAGCGAGAAAGGAATAGAGGTTGATCCTAACAAGTTTAAGGCTATTCAAAATCTGCCACCACTTTGAACTCAAAAAAAAGTTAAAAGTTTTTTGGGAAAACTAAACTACAAAGCCCGATTCATATCTCAATTGACTGACAAATGTAATCTGATCTTTCAGCTGCTTAAAAAATAGAATCCTGGAGAATAGGTTAAAAATGCCAAGAAGTTTTTGATAAGGTCAAGCATTACCATTCAAACCCTCTAGTGCTTATGCCATTAATGCCTAATCGATCTTTAATCTTATATTTATCAATTCTAGACAAGTTAATGGGCTGTATATTAGGATAACATGATGAATCTGGAAAGAAGGAATAGATTATCTATTACCTGAGCAAAAAGTTTATAGAATATGAAAATATTATTCATTCATAGAGAAGCTATCTATGTTATGCTTTAGGGATGGCCTAGAGGTTAAAGCAATACATGTTGTACCACACTATGTGGTTAGTCACTAAGCTTGATCCCATCAAGTATTTAATGAAGCTCCCACCTTGTCTGGAAGGTTAACTAAGTGGCAAGTTATGCTTTTTAAGTATGATATCATGTATGTGAACTAGAAAGCCATCAAAGGAAGTGCAATAGTAGACTTTTTGTTAAGGCAAGCCATAGATGACTATCAGCCTTTAGACTTTAAGTTTCTTGATGAAGACTTGATGTGCATATCTAAGGTAGAGAACACTGTCAAGTATGGGTCACCATGGAAAATGTACTTTGATGGAGCTTCAAACATATTGGGGTAATTCCCATCTCACCTGAAGGAAACCATTACTTTTTCATAACCAAATTGAACTTTGACTGCACTAATAACATATTTGAATATGAGGCCTGCATCATGGGACTCCAAGTAACCATTGTAAGGGGCATTCAAACACTATAAGTGGTTGGAGATTCGGTCCTTGTCATTTACCAATTGAAGGGAGAATAGCAAGCACGTGAAGCTAAATTGATCCACTACGAGAATCTAATATCAGAGCTTAAGAAAGAGTTTAATGATATCGACTTTCAACATCTACCTCGAAAAGAGAACCAAATTGTTGATGCCTTGGCCACTTTATCATCTATATTCAAAGTTAATAAATAATTGGACATCGCTCTTATTCAAATGAGCATTTATACAACCTCATTATATTGTCAAAAGATTGAAAAAGAGAAAAATGGTTTGCCATGGTATCATGACATCCTTCAATACATCAAAGATCATCAGTACCTAAAAGACGTCAATGAAACTAACAAGAGAACCATCACATGATTAGCTGCGAACTTTATTTTGGATGGTGGGATTTTGTACAAGAAAGACTGGGATTAGGTGTTTCCCCAAGTCATGGAAGCCTTCAAAGCTAAAAGAATACTTGAAGAAGTTAACGAAGGGATTTATGGTATGCATGCTAATGGACACCAAATGGCAAGACAAATCATGCGATCAGGCTACTATTGGTTGACTCTCGAAAAGGATTGCATTAACTATGCTCGAAAGTGTTACAAATGCCAAATCTACACTAACAAAATCCATGTCGCACTGATACCTCTACATGTTATAATAGTGCATGGCCTTTCTCTATATAGGGCATTGACATTATTAGACTAATTACCTCTAAGGATTCTAATGGTCATTGCTTCATTTTAGCTGCAATTAATTATTTAATCTATGGCTCGACTTGAGAAAAAGTCTACTGTTGCACTTCCTTTGATGGCTTTCTAGTTCACATACACGATATCATACTTAAAAAGCATAACTTACCATCTGGTTAACCTTCCGGACAAGGTGGGAGCTTCATTAAATACTTGATGGGATCAAGCTTAGTGACTAACCATGTTGTGTGGTACAGCATGTATTGCTTTAACCTCTAGGCTATCCAAGCTAAAGCATAACATAGCTTCTCTACGAATGAATAATATTTTCATATTCTGTAAACTTTTTGCTCAGGTAATAGATAATCTATTCCTTCTTTCTAGATTCATCATGTTATCCTAATATACAGCCCATCAACTTGTCTAGAATTGATAAATATAAGATTAACGATTGATTAGGCACTAATGGCATGAGTACTAGTGGGTTTGAAAGGTAATGCTTGACCTTATCAAAAACTTCTTAGCATTCTTAATTCTATTCTCTAAGATTTTACTTTTTGCTCAGGTAATAGATAATCTATTCCTTCTTTCTAGATTCATCATGTTATCCTAATATACAGCCCATCAACTTGTTTAGAATTGATTAATATAAGATTAACAATCGATTAGGCACTGATGGCATGAGTACTAGAGGGTTTGAAAGGTAATGCTTGACCTTATCAAAAACTTCTTGGCATTCTTAATTCTATTCTCCAAGATTTTATTTTTTAAGCAGCTGAAAGATCGGATCACGTTTGTCAGTCAATTGAGATATGAATCGGGCTTTATAGTTTAGTCTTCCCAAAAAACTTCTAACTTTCTTTTGAGTTTTAAAGTGGTGGCAGATTTTGAATAGCCTTAAACTTGTTAGCATCAACCTCTATTCCTTTCTCATTCACAATGAAAACCAATAGTTTGCTGGAGGTGGCATCAAATGTGCATTTGGTAAGCTTTAGCTTGAGCTAGAATTTATGAAGCCTTTTGAATAGTTTTCATAAACTGGCCACATGTTCACTCTTTTTCAGTGACTTGGCGATCATATCTTCCATATAGAGCTCGATTTTCTTATGCATAAGATCATGGAACAATGTTACCATCGCCTTTGGTAAGTGGCCCCAGCGTTCTTATGCCCGGAAAGCATCATTTTGTAGTAGAAAGTGCTCTATATGGTTACGAGCATTATCTTTTCCATGTCTTCAACAGCCATTTTGATTTGGTTATAGCCCATTAAACCCATCCATGAAGGAAAATAGTGTGTTTTTGGTAGTGTTATCTACCAGGGTGTTAATGTAAGGTAAAAGAAAATTATCTTTTGGGTTGGCTCAATTTAAAACCCTATAATCATCACACATCCGCACTTTACCATCCTTCTTAGAATTTGGGACTATATTGCTACTCATTCAGGATATCTGGCTACCTTAAGAAATCTTACTTCAAATTGCTTCTTTATTTCTTTTTTAATCTTCAAAAGCATTCTTCAAAAGCATTTCGAGTGTCATCCTTTTAAAGTTTTGTGGTATGGGCTTACACTCAGATTTGAGGGGAAGTTTATGGACCATAATGTTGGTATCTAATCTAGGCATGTCTTGGTAGGACCAAGTGAGCATATCTAGATATTCTTGGAGGAGATTTATTAGTTCGACTTAAGTTAATGGTTTTATGGCAATATGAACTAATTGTGGTGCGGGGGAGTAAAGATTAAGACCCATATTTAACATTTTCAGGAGGTACATAGGTTATGCTAGATGCAACTTTAATTAAACTTGGCACGATTTTTGCCAACAATATTCACCTCTTTCTCTTTACCCTTAGTTATTGTCTTCTTGACCGATCTAGATAATTCCCTAATGGATATCCTATCACTTTTGACAATGTTCTCAATCACATCACCTGATATAACCATATCAATAAACATTTTCATGGCACTTCCTACCAGCCTTTCATAGAAAAGAGCTTGTAGGGTGCCAACAAATATGACTGTCATTTCTTTTTCAGTTAGAGAGGTACAAACTTGAGCTGTCTCCTCTCTCTATCTCTGAGCATATTACTTAAAGCTTTCAGAAGATTTTTTTCTCCATGTTCATGAAATAGAGGCAATCTGGAGCCCAATCAAACACATAGTTATACTATTCAAGGATTGCGCATGCTAAATCTACCTATGTTTGATTCTTATAGAATCAAGCCCTATGTATCATTGGAAAGCTACCCTAGTTAGACTATCCTAGAAGTAATGGATCAATAGTTTCCCATTCTCTTCATACCCTACCATTTTATGATAATACATGTGAAGATAGGCAGTGGCTACAATAGTCCCATTGTATTTTTCAAAATTAGGTATGTTAAACTTAGGCGAGATAACAAGACTTGAAACTAGCCCTAATGATTGATACTTGTCCAAGTCTTCATCATTTTTTGAGGGCCTTTTTGCTTTGTCTTGCTCTATTTGTTCATCAAGGTCTAGGACTATAGGCCTCACTAGTGAAGAACGTGTACCCTAGAATCTTTGAATCAAATGAGATGTTGTTGTAGGATTACTGTAAATGAATGGCTGGGTTGGTGGGATGTTTGCTGTCGAAGGATGCTGCCCATGCAATGCCTCTTTCTGAGCATTGGTGGCTTCAGTACGACTATTCAAATTACTTTCGAGATTAGTTGGTTCTTTTCCCACCTCAACTATTCTTGTCTGTCTTTTTTCCTTTAATGCATCAGATAACAGCTTGGTTAGTTCAGCAATCTGGGCTTGAAGTTCCTAATTTTTGCAGAGTGATTGCTTTTGAGTTCTCTATACATGAGTTTGAGTCTTTTCAATGCGGCTTGGTGATCATTTTCCATCACTTTTCAATGATTACAAGTGTTATACAGATGGTGAACTATAGGTTCCATGTTTTAGAGCACCTTTACTTTAAATTATTATTGGATTAGGCCTTTATGATATTTTCATGCACATGTTTAATGCAATGAGAGTGAATATGTGATTATGAAAATAAATGAATGAATAAAACAATGAAAGAATTAGTCATGCAAAAGCTAAAAGGACAATTGGATTAAAAGGTAGCTTCATCAATAGCATCTTTCATTAAAGCAACAAAATGTCTTGATTACGTATGATTACATTTGAATATGCCTATTACGATTACATTTCCTGATTACATGGTCCAAAAAATACAACAAGTCTTGCTCATAGGCTCCAATGGGCAAGATATCATGTGTTAGGGACCAGGCTACATCCATCATGTTCTCAACCTCAATTGAGCTACCTGAATCTGCTCTATGAGATAGCGATGATGGTCCTGATAGTTTTGGCATGCATGATCAACCACTTGAAGCCATTCTAACTCCCACTGTTCAGTGGCTTTCACCAGTGCATTGACTTGGTCTTGATGAGCTTGAAGAGAATGCTCTAAATCTTGAATTCTAAATGTCAGAGCTCTATTTTCAACTTGGTTTGCTTTCAAATCCCAGACTCAAGCTTCCAACCATTTATTCTTCCTTTGATAAGTTGATGCAAGGGCACTAGTTCTAACAAGCTTTTTCTTATGACCTTAGCCGCTTCTCTCCATTGATGTAGTTCCTTCTCGAGAGTAGTAATTTCTATCCTCCACTCAACCAATGACATTCCAAGTTTCCAAGACTTGCTTGCTTTGTTAAGGGCCACATAGTCTTTCTTCAAACTCTCAAGATCCTCCTTGAGGTGATTTTTCTCCTTAACAGCCCTATTCACGTTACCATCCTAAAGGTAGAGGCCCATTTTCAATTGATTATTTTCCTCCTTTAATTGAGTAATCTTCATGGCAAAGGTCATCTTTTCTTGTTCAAACTCTTGCTTGAGCAATTCAATCTCAGAGGGAAATGCATCAACTGATATTTGTGATGTCCCAAGATTAAACAAGGGCACGACATCATTAATGCGACAGATCCTCCATTCATCATATCTTGGGGTCATACTACTCCTTCTCCAATATCTCTCTATGCAGCGGGTTTGTTTCCATGCATGAAAGCCTAGCTGGATGTTTGACTTGTAAGTAGGCTTACCATAATCGAAATTACATAACTCTAGGTCTTGGATGAAAGGGATGAATTAACAGCTCTAGAATTATCGAAAGACTAAAAGGGGTGTGCAGCTAGTGCTTCCTGATAATCCTAGGAATGGCACACAACTATAATCTCTACATTGTTATATGACCATTTATGGGGAAAAGCAAAAGGCCTTCCATGTTACCTCCTCTCACCTGAGGTTCCAAAATTTTTAGGCCTATTGCTCTTCATATTTGTCTTGAGGTCATTCCTTCTTAAGTACCTTGGAGATAGGGCTTAAATTAGGTAAAAAATAGTATGACATCTTACTTTCTTTAGGACAAAAGTGACTGACGAGCTAAATATGAAAGAATAGTGCATATATGATGAAGTGGCCTATACCTATTTTCTTACAAAAATTAAGAGCTCGAGCAATTTCTGTAATGATGCCCAGTGCGGGATTGATGTTGCAACACAAATGAAAAAGGTATCTGCTATCGTAGCTTCAACATATACTAATGTCTTTGGGAATATAACCAAACCATATATCGCCAAAGCATAGATATCTTAGATTTTTCGAATGTCAATGGCACTAGCCATTGCTTCTTTTAAATTAGCCAATGAGATGCATTCAGTGCTCCCCTTTGTTTTCATATGACACTCAATCCAAGACTTTATTGCCCTGAGGATTTGAGCTAATCTTTTCTTAAAAGTTAAAGGGTTCAATGCCTTATAGTATATTCTATCGACCTTTACACTCTCTATGTTAAGTAATGCAGTGCATTTATCAACCATGGGGATTGAAACTTTATGATTGGAAGTGAAACATTGATATGCTAGATTCCAAAACTGAAATGTTGGTCACAACAAGTCGATATCCAAATGGACTGGGAGTAAAAGAGCAATATCTGTGTATCTTTTAGTGAATAATTCTCTTTCAATATTGTCTTAATTGGTCCATATAATCCTTAGATCCTACCAATCCTTTTGACGGTACCCTATCTTGATCTTTTCACGTACCATTGAGACATACATTGGTTTAAGGGTGTCTCTATCTTCACACTATTAGCATTCTAACCATACTTGGACTTCCTTAAAAGGCTTTAGCTCTGAAGTGAACTATTGTTCCATGATAGACACCGTTTGATGAACAATAAACCATTAACCAATTTTCACATGGTAATGGTGATTATGATGAAATAATGCTAGGTGAAAAAGAAAAGCAAAAATGGAAAGAGTTTGTAACCAATACAAAATAATAGGCAAAAGATAAAGACCATAAGGAATAGCAAGAAAAGCTTATCACAAAATTTTCCTTAAGAATAGGCGGTATAATGCCTAGGGGCAGACATGATTATCATGAATGTTGAGATATTAAACAGGGTAACATACTAGCATATCAACATCAGAATTGCCTCTCCACAAAGTAACATGATATCTCACAAGGACTAAGGTTGACCTTTTAACCAGTGACGTTCATTTATCACCATCTATGTTAAGTACATGCTGAGCCATTGTTTGGGTAGCACGATACTTATTTTGGGCAGATATAACTATTTTAAGATGGCAGTGCAGGTAATGGCATTCGCTTGTCCTTATGCACTTATTAAAGAGGATTTACCATCGAACGTAATAGCATATCCTAAAGGAATGAACATGAAAATAAAAATGACAAATGTAGGTGACAATGTTTACCCTTCATCACCCACGCAACCATGGTATATGGGAGTAAAGGTAAGAAATATTTCCTTAAGTGATCCTACCTTTTGGGTTATTCTAACAGCATCTGATATGGTTTGACATGGTTTAGCCCGTAGGGTTCACTATATGGGTTTAAGTTGATGCATATTTTGATATCCAAATTGCTCTTATGTCTGGTAAGGATAGCCAAGGCACCTCAATTTTAGGCCTATCATGGGTTTAGCGAAATAGGTTCGATCTAGTGGATGTATTTCCTATGCAAATGCAGAAGGGTATTCATGAGGGACATAGGTCATTTACATCTCAGAAGATCTTGCCATGCCTATGCGGAGAGTTACTCACAAAGATGGATGGCTCATTTCTTTCAAATAATTAGGATACTAACCACACCATGGTGTTTGGTGGGAATCTAGTGCAAATGCAAGTGCACGGTGTGTGATGGGAAAATAATCAAACTTTTTCATTTTACTCCCATATTGCCATATTCATTTAAATCAACATTTATTCAGGAACAAATAATCTCTAACAATCACAGGACAAAAATATAAACAATAGAGTTTAGTGGGCAAAAACAAAAGAGAATTATATCTAAATAATTATGGAGACCAAAAAACCAATAACTGAGAGAGTAATAGCTAGTTATTGGGATACATGATGTTAATGCTTTGGTTTAACAAGAAAAGGTTTTTCTTCCACCATTTTTCTTAGAATCATAGTTAGTTTGCTAAAAGAGATGAACATGGATTTTTGTAATTATATCCATTCTTTTCATGATGGGGTACCATAAATACATTTTCCATATTGGGATGCATGATATTTAAGCTTTGGTTTTGCAAGAAAAGCTTTTTTTACACCACCTTTTGTAGAATCAATGTTCGTCCACCAATAGGCATGAACATGGATTTTTGTAATTATATTCATGTTTTTAAGGATTGGGCATTATAAATACATTCTCCTCATTGGGAGATATGATATTGATTCTTTACTTTCACAATGAAAGCTTTTCTTTCTACTAATTTTTTTAGACTTAAAGCTCATCCACCATAAGTGACGAACATGGATTTTCATAATTATATCTATTCTTTTCATCATTAGGCATCGTAAACATATTCTCCTTATTGGGATACATGACATTTTGCTTTGGTTTCACAAAAAAACCTTTTCTTTCTACCAAAAGAGATGAACATGGATTTTCGTAATTATATCCATTCTTTTTGTGATTGGGCATCAAAAACACATTCTCCTTATAGGTATACACAATATTGATGCTTTGGTTTTAGAAGAAAAGCCTTTCATTCCATCAATTTTTGTAGAATCAAAGCTCATTTTCCAAAGGAGATGAACTTGGATTTTCATAGTTATATCTTTTTTCTTATGATTTGGTACAATAACTGCATTCTCCTTATTGGGATACATGATATTGATGCTTTGGTTTCACAAGAAACGCTTTTACTTCTAATAAATTTCATATAATTAATGTTCATCTGCCAAAAGAGATAAGCATGGATTTTCACAATTATGTCCATTCTTTTCATGATTGGGGATCATAAATACATTCTCCTAATTAGCATACACGATATTGATAGTTTGCATTTGCTAGAAAGGCTTTTATTTATACAATTTTTTTTTAGAATCAAAGTTTATCTACCCAAAGAGATGAACATGGATTTTCATAATTATGTCCTTTCTTTTCATGTTGGGCATCATAAACATGTTCTCCTTATTGGGATACATGATATTGATGATTTGGTTTTACAAGAAAAACTTTTCTTTTCACCATTTTCCTTAGAATCATAGCTCATCCATCGAACAAGGCATCAAAGACCACTTTTCATGTTGTCACCAAGGTCATTCAAGTGAGTACACAAATCAATTTACCATTGTTTGTGACCAAGTTGAGGTAAACCAAGAAGCGATAGGTACATACAAGTTATATTAGGGTGCAAGTATTGATACAATGTCTTTATGGTGTCAAAAACTTGAGTTTTCACGTGTAATATTAATACATGATGATTTGGTATCGATACTTGGCGTGTTTGTATCAATACAGACCTTGGGAGTAGCTAAAGTTATGATTTTTGGCAAAATGTATTGATACACAAGCATGAGTATCGATACAAATCCTCTAAGTCTTAAGACTGCAAACATTTTTTGCTCTTAGTATCAATACACAACTCATTGTATTGATACTCAAGAGTAAAAAATATCATGTGTCTCGATACAACATGTTTTGCATTGATACACCAAGGCATTTTTGCCTTGTTCAAGCCATTTTTTTAGCCTTCAAAAACTTAATTTAAACATGTTTTTGCACCAAGGAATTATCTTAAATCATATCAAACATCAACTATGGGTTCATTAATGGATGCGAACAAATTTTTAGAGCCCTAACAATAAATGACAAGGGTCACTTTCATAAGATATATAGGTGTAAGAGGGTGCGGTAGGCATATCTCCAGCTAAGGCTGTCACAACCTTTCTGCCTTCTTGCTCAGCATGGCAGAACCAAGATTCAGTTGAGCATGGTAGCTGGAGATGTTCCCTGGTCTAGGAGAGAAAAATAAAAAATGTCCTTGCCTTTTCTCCTAAAGGCATTAGTTGAGCATTAGATTAAAGGTAAGACTTTTCAACTATGAGGGGAACACTAGTAGCTATCTCAGAAAAAAGAAACTTTCAACTATCAAAAAAGCTCTCCATCAATCTTAGAAAACTCTTCATCCATCCCCACAAATCCTCCATCAACTCCAGCCCTAAAAGTTGACCAAAAACACTGTTTCATTACTTTTCACCTTCAAACAACCTCTTTTCATGTAGCTCCCTAAAACCACTAACCTTTCACATATTTTCATCCTTAAAACACCATATTAGCAACCATATTACTAGAAAGCTCCTTTCTTTCACCCTTTTCTTTCTAAACAATAGCAAAAAAAGGGAACAAACTGAGCTTAAAGTTACTGCTTTAAAAAAGAGGAAAGTTTAAGCTTTTGCTGGTATATTTTTTACCTTGTTCTAGACATTTTCTATTTTGTCATTCATTTCATTTTAGTGAACCTTTCATGTTACCATGAACCTCTTAATACTCCAATGCATCTTTTTTGCCTTGGTTGTGGTAGTCCTAGGATCTTGATGACCCACTTGACACTTTAATGTTGTTAGATATATAAACTCACCATGTTTCATTTTCATCATCATACAGCCTCTTTTCATGCAACTTTTGCCATGTTCCTTCCATAACCACATATCCATTTCATATTTAAATGATCACTTTAATGTGTCTTGGGTATGTTCAAATATTTTTCTTATATTTTAAGGAGGCGCATGAAATAAAAATGCTATCTTGACAACTCCAACATTCATTCCTTTTTCTAAACATGTTTATATCATGTCCATACACCCTATTTATTATCTTCATGCATTTATGTCACCTATTTCCATGTCAAAATGTCATCTTTGCTTGTTTGCATGTTTAATCCAAGCTTATCTTTATACATGCTGTATTTTGTTTATGACATCTCTAACAAAATGCTTTCTTGTTTCTTACAAACTGATTTTTAGAAACTTCCCTAAGTTAAGTTCATGTTACCTTCAATAGATGAAGAGTAACATGGGCCTAATGTCTTCATCAAATTGGTCTTCCAATCTTAGGGGTGAATTAACATTTCAAATATGGATTCATGGTGAAATAAGTTCATTTTTCAAAGAAAAAAAATCTGTTTTAGTATTAATCCTTGATCTTGAGCCTCATATTCCTTTTGGTGACATGGTCAACAATTTGTTCCATCATCCCAAACTACTTTGAGATTATGGAATGAACATGTGAAGCCCGTGTTACTTTCTGTCATGGATGTTTGAATGTTTTAGGCCTGAGTCTATCTTAAAAAATATCAAAATATTGAATAATCCTCCTTGTTTTTGCTCTGGTAGCACTGTAGTCTGAACTCAAAAAATCATTTTTGAACCATAAAATATTTCTTTTATTTTTCTAATATTTCCTTAAAATGGCATCGAATTACTTTCTAACGGTGCCTTTTTGCCCTTGGATCATCCTGAACGAGGGAGTTATAATATTTCAAACCTTTAATGTTCGAAATCCCCAGAACCAGAGTGTAACATTTTGTTTGGGGCAATTATGGCCCACCATTGACGTTTATGAAATTTTCAAATATTTTTCCCAAAAAGTTCACAAAATTTTTTTTCTGGAAAGGTATTCTCTATGATCTAACGATCCCGGATAAAGTTAGAATGATTTTTTAAAATCCATCATGCCCTTTTAATTGTACATGCAGCCAGTGCTGAGACAAGCCGAACTTCAAAAACTATAGAAAATGATTTTCTAGAATTTTTGGAATATTTTTATATTAAACCTTGTCGAGTTACCTTTCCAACGTACCTTATCTACCCTCTGAAGTCTTTGAATGCACCCAAACAAAATTTGAAAACGGAGATGACATGATGCTATCCCCTGTTTTCAACCTAATTTTTGAATCTCCTTTTACCGAGGAATCCAAAATATGCCCAATTAATTCCCCCACAACATCAACCCCTTTTGACTCAGATCAAGATTAAAATACAAAAAATAAGATTTCATATTAAAATTTTCGCTAATGGAGATACTCTAACTCCATTATTCTGAAGAGGATACTCCAACCCCATTTTTAGTTAAAAAATTCAAATTTTCTCTTTATTCCTAAATATTTTCCTAACTTTGCGGATACTTCAACCCCACTACTCAAAAGGGATACTCCCACCCTCTTTTTTCATTAAAAATTTAAATTTTCACTCTTAACTATTTTCAAAGCTTTATTTTAGGGGTTACTCAATTTAATCTTAACTATTTTCATAGCTCTATTTTAGGGGATACTCTAACCCCACCTCACTTAGGGGATACTCTAACCCCACTTTTACCTCAAAAACCTAAAATTTTCCCTCTTTCAGATGCCTCAAACTTTTTTTTGATAAAAATCATCTTTGTTCTTCAAATTACCATCGAATCTAGACTAGTTTCTAAAATTGTCATCCTGGTTATTCTTTAATAACTAAAGGCAATTATGAGATACATCTCGATCGCCCTTTTTTTTTTACGTTCTTTGTTTGTGTTTGCTTGCTTATGATATTATTATATTTCTCATTTTTTGCCTTACGAACTTGTTTCCTTTTGTAGTGTTATTGTGTATTCGTATTTAGTATAAGGTGATGTTTCATGTTGGCATCTCTCTAGTGCCTAATACGAAACATATAATTTTTAAAATACAATTTGGACATCATTTTCATAAAAAAATCCCTATGTTCCTCATATCTTTAAGGCACATAGGTGATCTAATTTTCCTTAATAAAAAACCCCAGATCTACATTTTCCAAAACTTCATGTATTAAAGAGGATTATATCTAAATAGAGACCAAATAGAGCTGATTTAACCAAGACCAAAGTGTGACATAGTTAGTAGGCACTTATTTCAAGCATCATGGGATGCTAGTCCTTCCCTGTGCATAACCAACTCCCGAGTCCAACCAACGAATCTTTGAACTACGTAGACCTTAAAATTAGTATTTTGAGTTTCGTAAATCGTAATATTGTTTTTAATGGGCATCCGATCTTTCCTAGCCTAAAAGGATCAGTGGTGACTCCAAGTTTACGGCCACTTCATGGTGGCCATCCGAGTCTAACTGGATGAGCTACTCATCCTATGCTCCCTATTCCCTTCATATCATCACATCTGATCCAAATCCTAATCAAGGGATAGCTCAAAGGCTCAACCACAACCAACCATCATTTATTTTTAAGTCAAGCACACTATGCCCTTCGGATTGTTCAAAGTTTTAAAGGCCAGGCACATGCTAACAACTTGGCAACTCCACTGGGGACCATAAAAAGTTAGGCCAAGAACTAGCTATTTTTCACTCAGTTCTCAGTTTTTGATCTCCATGATTTTTTAGATATAATTCGCTTTTATTTTTGCCTATAATCTTTATTGTTCATCTGTGATTGTTAGGGATTATTCATACCCAAATAAATATTGAGTTGAATAAATATGGTAATATAGGAGTGAACAAAAAGGTTTGATTGTTTCTCTGACACATACTGTGCAGTTACATTTGCACTAGATTCCTACCATAGACCATGGTGTGGTTAGTATCCTAATTATTAAAAGGAAGTGAGCCATCTGCCTTTATTAGTAACCTTTCGCGTAGGCATGGCAAGACCTTTCAGGATGTAAATTACTTACCAATGTCTCCTATGAGTACCCCTTCACACTTACAATGGGCCTAGGATCGGGGTGCCTCAGCCGTCCTTACCAGAAGGAGGATCGATTTGGTACTAATTTAGACATCAACTCAAACCCATATAGTGAACTCTATGAGCTAAACCATGTTAAACCATAGCAGATGCTGCTAGAATAGCCCAAAGATTAGGGTCACTCGGGGAACCATTTCTTACCTTTACTCCTATATACCATTAGTTACGCGGGCGATGATAGGTGAACATTGTCACCTACGTTTGTCTTTTTATTTTCATGATCATTCCTTTAGGATATGTCGTTACGTTCGATGGTAAATCCCCTTTAATAAGTGGTTAAGTACAAGTGAATGCCATTACCTACAATGCCATCTTGAAATAGTTGTATCTGACTAAGATAAGCTATCATGTTGCCTAAATGATGGCTTAACATGTACGTAACATAAATGGTGATGAATGAACGTCATTGTTTAAACAATCAGTCTTAATCATTGTGAGGTATCATGTTGCTCTGTGAAGAGGAAATTTTAATATGGACATGCTGGTATGCTGCCCGTTTAATGCTTCAATATTTATATTCATCATTTTTGCCTTAGGCATCATATCGCTATTCTCGGGGTAAATTTTATGATACATTTTTGCTGATATTCTTTCATTTCCTTATCTTTTACCTATTATTTTGTATTGGTTACCAACTCATTCTCTTTTTGCTTTTTTTTTCACCATGCAACATTTCATCATAATTACTATCATCATGAGACAATTGGCTCTAATGGGTTAGTGTTCACCAAGGGGCATCTATCATGGAGCAACAGTCCATTTCAGAGCTAAAGCCTTTTGAAGAAGTTCAAGCATGGTCAGAACACCAATAGCGTGAAGATGGAGATATCCTTAAATAAGATTTTCATAATTATATCCATTCTTTTCATGATTGGGCATCATAAAAAGCTTTTTCTCATTGGGATACATGATATTAATACTTTGCTCTTGCAAGAAAAGCTGTTCTTTCTAACATGCTTTGCAGAATCAAAATTCATCCACCAAAAACATGGATTTTCATAGTTATATACATTCTTTCTATGATTAGGCAACATAAATGCATTCTCTTCATTGGCGTACATAATATTGATGCTTTGATTTTAAAAGAAAAGCTTTTTTATTCCACCAATTTTTGTAGAATCAAAGCTAGTCCTTAAAAGAGATGAACTTGGATTTTCGTAGCTATATAACTTTTTCTATGATTTGGCATCGTAGCACATTCTTCTTATTGAGATATATGATATTGATGCTTTCGTTTTATAGGAAATGCCCTTTTTTCCAATAATTTTTGTAGAATCAAACTTCATTTGCCAGAAAAGATAAACATGAATTTTCACAATTATATCCATTCTTTTCATGACTAGGCATCATAAATATATTCTCTTAATTATGATACACAATATTGATGGTTTGCTTTTGCTAGAAAGGCTCTTATTTCTACTATTTTCTGTACAATTAAAGTTCGTCCTTCTAAAGTGATGAACATGGATTTTCCTAATTATGTCCTTTGTGTTCATGTTGAGCATCATAAACACATTATCCTCATTAGAATATAGTATGTTGATACTCTGGTTTAACAAGAAAAACTTTTTTTCAACCATTTTTCTTAGAATCATAGCTTATTTGCCAAAACTGGTGAACTTGGATTGTCATAATTATATCCATTTTTCATGATTAAGAATCATAAATACATTTTCCTCATTGGGATACATGAGATTGAAGCTTTTTCTTCTAGCATTTTTTGTACAATCAAAGTTCATCAACCAAAATAAACAAACATGGATTTTCATAATTACATGGATTTTCATAATTACATCCATTCTTTTCATGATTGGGGATCACAAATACATTCTTTTCATTAGAATACGTGATATTGATGCTTTGGTTTTGGAAGAAAAGCTTTTTTTTCTACCATTTTTTGTAGACTCAAAGTTCATCTGCCAAAAGAGATGAACTCAGATTTTCATAATTATATCCATTCTTTTTGTAATTCAGCATTATAAACACATTCTCCTCATTGTTATATAGAAAATTGATGCTTTGGTTTTATAAGAAAAGCTTTTTATTCCACTAATTTTCGTAGAATCAAAGTTCATTTGCTAAAAAGGATGAACTTAGATTTTCATAGCTATATCCTTTTTTTTAAGATTCATCATTATAAATACATTCTCCTCATTAGCATACATAATATTGATGATTTGGTTTAACAAGAAAAGCTTTTTTCCACCATTTTCCTTAGAATCATAGTTCGTTTGCCAAAAGAGATGAACTTTTATTCTCAAAATTATACCCATTCTTCTTAAGATTGGCTATCATAAATACATCTTTTTCATTAGGATACATGCTATTGAAGCTTTGGTTTCATAAGAAAAGATTTTTTTCTAATAATTTTCTCTAGAATCAAAGATCATCCAGCAAAAGAGATGAACATTGATGTCTATAGTTATATCCATTCTTTTCAGGATTAGGCATCATAAACACTTTGTCCTTATTGGGATACATGATATTGATGCTTTGGCTTAGTTGGAAAAGCTTTTCATTTTACCATTTTCTTTATAATCATAATTCGTCTACTAAAAGAGACAAAGATGGATTCTTGTAATTATATCCATTCTTTTTATGATTGGGTACCATACATACATTATTCTCATTAGGATACATGGTATTAAAGCTTTGGTTTTACACCAAAAGCTTTTCTTTTTATCATTTTTCGTAGAATCAAAGTTCATCCACCAAAAAAGATGAACATGGATTTTTGTAATTATATCCATTCTTTTCATTATTAGGCATCATAAATACATACTCCTCATTGGGATACATGATATTGATGCTTTTCTTTCTACCATTTTTTTTAGACTCAATGTCTGTTGGCTCAAAGTTAGTTTACCAAAAGAGATGATAATGAGAACCTTAGGGTTAAAACAAAATTAAAACTCGATTAGATGGAATTAAGCCCCTAGGATTAAACCTAACCCTAATCAAGCAAAGAGAACTTGACCCTAATCAAATCTGTTGATTAGAACCAAAGTTATAAGAATCTTGATCGCTGCAAGTTACCTTGATAAGATCAATTTGAGTTCTTATTTAAAGGACAAAGAAAAAGTTCTCACAAAGAGAAGAAAACGCTTAAGATATTTTTTCTATTTAAATCTATTGAATTACATGAATGAGACAACCTTATATAGGTCTCAAATCTGTAGAGTCTTAACTAAACAAAGAGAATCCTAATCAATGAGGAAAAGTCTATATCTTATCCTAATCTGATTAGGACTTATCTAAACAACTTGGAATCCTAAACACATCCTAATTAATAAGGATAAAGTTTACCCCTCATCATAATCTAATTAGAAATTAGCTATAAAAATTAAAAATTGAAAAGTCAAATTCCTATTCAAAAAAATCAAAAATAAAAAATCCTAAACTATAGGGCCATGAATACATGCAAATTGGGCTCCATTCATCTTGGACATTCAAATTGGGCTCCAAGCTTTATTCTTCACCTTTTCTAGCCTCAATACAATGTAAAAAAGTGATAAATCTTGGTAATGCATCTGATTCATCTTAAGCAACCTTTTTTTCTTGCATTTCCATAATTAATCCTTGCAAAGCTTGCTTTATGCAGTTAGTCTTTGTCTTAGTCATTGGATCTCTAATTCCTCATAAAGGATCAGAAAAATGGTTGGAAATAGTTTTTTATAGAAGTTGATCTCCATCATTCTCTCCCTCCTCGAAAGGATTTGTCCTCGAATCACCTACATCATACAAAGATAAATCAACAACATTAATGTTAGCACTTACATTGCCATAGTTGTTTGGCAAATCTAGCTTGTAGGCGTTGTCATTGATCCTTTCTAACATTTGAAAAGGTCCATCTTCTCTAGGGTGCAACTTAGATTGCCTTTAAGTGGGAAACCTCTAGTTACGCAAATGAACCTAAACCCAATCTTCAAGTTCAAAAGTGACCTTAATATGCCCCTTATTTGCTTGCCTTGCATATTGCTCGTTCTTTTTGTCTATGTTAGCTCGAACCTTGGCATGTAAATCCCGAGCAAAATCTGCCTTATTCTTACCATTCAAATTAGCATGTTCATTAGTAGCAAAGGTAAGATATCCAAAAGAGCTAAAGGATTAAAGCCATACACAACTTCAAAAAGAGAATAAGAAGTAGTACAATGAACAGTCCTATTGTATGCATACTCAATATGCGGCAAACATCTCTCCCATTGTTTTAAGTTCTTTTGAATGATAGCATGTATCAAAGTCGTAAGTGTCCTATTAACTACTTTAGTTAGTCCATCCCTTTGAGGATGTGCAATAGTAAAAAACAAGAGTTTAGTTCCTAATTTATTCCACAATGTATGCCAAAAATGACTTAAGATCTCTATCACTTACTATTGTTTTAGGCAATCCATGCAAAATGTACTATTTCTTTAAAGAACAAATTAGCAATATATGTTACATCATTGGTTTTTAAACATGCAGTAAAATGCACCATCTAACTAAACCTGTCAATAATATCAAATATGCTATCCTTACCACTTTGAGATCTAGGCAACCCTAATACAAAATCCATAGATATATCCATCCAAGGTTAGTTAGTCACTGTTAAAGATGTATATAAACCATGTGGCATTACTTTAGATTTTACTTGTTTACATGTTATACACTTATCACAAATAGATTGCACATTTTGTTTCATGTTAAGCCAATAAATATATTCATGCAATGTATCTAAAATCTTTTGCACACTAAAATGCCCTATTAGACTACCTCCATGAGTTTCTCAAAGTAGCATTTCACGCAAAGAACATATAGGAACACATAATTTTTCTTTTTTAAATAAGAATCCATCATGCCTATAGTACTTACCATATGCATACTTAGAACATGCATTCTATACTTGGCTGAAATTAACATCATTAATACACAAATCTTTAACAAATTCAAAACCAAGTAATTTAGTTTGCAAGTAAGTAACCAATGCATACCTTCTGGACAATATATCAGTTGCAACATTTTTCTTTCCATTCTTGTACTTAATCACATAAGGAAACATCTCAACAAACTCTAACCATTTGGCATGCCTCTTATTAAGCTTACCTTGGGATTGCAAATACTTTAGGCTCTTATGATCAGAATGTATTATGAATTCCTTTGGCTATAAATAATGCTACCATGTTTGTATAGTTTTCATTAATGCATATAGTTCCTTGTCATAGGTAGGATAGTTTAATGCTACCCCACTAAGTTTTTCACTAAAATAAGCAATCAGTTTGGAAACCTACATCAAAACAGTTCTTATTCCAATTCCAGATGCAACACATTCAACCTCAAAAACTTTATCAAAATTAGGCAAACATAGCATAAGTGCATTAATCAACTTATCTTTTAACATATTAAAAGCTTTCCCATGCACATCATCCTATTTAAGCATAACATTCATTTTAACAAGTTCATTTAAAGGTGTTGTAATAGAACTAAAGTCTTTCACAAACCTTCTATAAAAACTTGCTAAACCATGAAAACTCCTTACTTCATTTGCATTCCTAGGTGTTGGCTAGTCCTTAATTGCCTTAACTTTATCTTAATCTACACTTATTCCATACGAACTTATAACAAAACCAAGAAAAATAATGGATTCCTTGCAAAATGCACATTTTTTAAGATTAGCATACAATTTACGTTCCTTTAAAGCACTAAAATAGCAGGCAAATGTTTAACATGATCATCCAAATTTTTGCTACATAAAAAAATATCATTAAAGTAAACCACAACAAATTTCCTAGTTAAAGAATGCAAAACATGATTCATTAATCTCATAAAGGTGTTCGGTGCATTAGTTAAACCAAACAGCATCAGTAAACACTCTTACAAACCATATTTTGTTTTAAAAGTAGTTTTCCATTCATCACCTTTTTTCACGCAAATCTGATAACAGCCATTTTTTGAATCAATTTTAAAAAGCACACAAGAACCATGTAATTCATCAAGCATATAATCTAACCTAGGAATAAGATGTCAATACTTTATAGTGATTTTATTAATGGTTTAATAATCAACAAACATGCGTAATGTTCCATCTTTCTTTGGCACCAAAATCATTAGAACTAAACATAGGTCAAAACTCTTTCTTACGAATCCCTTTTGCACTAACTTACCCACTTGCCTTTGAATCTCTTTTGTCTCCTTATGATTTGCTCTGTAAGCTTGTCTATTAGGGATTGATGAACTGGGAATGAAGTCTATTTGATGCTCAATACCTTTTAGAGGAGGTAATCCATGTGGTATTTCCTTGAGAAATAAATTTCCAAATTCCTGTAACAAAGAAACAACCACACTAGGCAAAGAAGGTTTAAGATTGTTAGTTGAGAAATAAACATCCTTGCATAAAAGTACAAGTACTTGCTGCCTTGCCAATGTAGCACTTTTAATCTCACTTTTTTTACAAAAGCACTTACTCTTTTTTTTATCTCAATTTTGCTCTCCACATTCTGAATTTTTCCTCTCATTGCGCACTCCTATTCTATTTTTTACTCTTTTCCATATACTCAATTTTTATATCACTCCTTTTTTTTCTTGTGCATTCAGTTTCTTTTCCTTCATTTTGTACTTTTTAGCTATCCTAATCTAGCCTTTATATGCCTCCAATGGTTTGAGAAGAGTTAATACAATAACTCAGTTATTCATTGCAAAACTATACCTATTCTTGTACCCATTATGAGTAACCTTCTTATTAAACTGCTATGGATGCCCCAAGAGTAAATGACCAGCATGCATTGGTGCCACACCACAAAGAACCTCATCCTTGTAGTTGCCAATAGAGAATGCAACTAGCACTTGCTTTGTCATCTTAACTTCTCCACAGTTATTCAACCCTTGTCGCTTATACAGTCTTGGAGCTTTTTAACCATCAAAGTAATCGCAACATTAGTGCAACTACCACTATCAATAATCATGCTACATATCTTATTCTTCACATGGCACACAGTATGAAAAATGTGCTCACGTTGTACCTTATCACCATCTTCCTTAGGCTGTATGTTAAGAGTGCACCTAGTAACGAGCATATCTCCATGCACAGGTTCTTCAGTTTCAACATCACTATAATCCTTCAATGCTGGCATTTCATCATTTGAACTAATGCTCTTTATGTCAACATTATCCATAACAATCATAGTCCTTTTATTAGGGCATTGAGCTGCAACATGCTAAACACTTGACACTTAAAACATTTAATACCTTTTGAAATAGCAACCAAATCATTTACCCTTGCATTTTTTTTGGGTTTTGAGGTAGTTTTGTTATTCTTCCAATTTGACTTCCATGAAGAGCTAAGAGCTTAACCATAATTGGAAGTGCCTTTAGACTTTAATTACCTTTCCACCTTGATAGCTTTATACAATAATTCTTTCACCTCACATAATAATGCAATTCCATCACATCAGCTATCTTTTTATTCAAACCACCAATGAGTCTAGCCATAGTTGCCTCACGATCTTTCTCTATATTGGCCCTAATCATGGCTATCTCCATCTCTTTATAGTAATCCTCTACATTAATGGATCCGTGAGTCAGCCTTTGTAACTTTCTATACAAGTCCCTATAGTAATGGCTAGGTATGAACCTCTTTCTAATCACAACATTC
This sequence comes from Adansonia grandidieri, assembly GCA_038382065.1. Classification (NCBI taxonomy): domain Eukaryota; kingdom Viridiplantae; phylum Streptophyta; class Magnoliopsida; order Malvales; family Malvaceae; genus Adansonia; species Adansonia grandidieri. The sequence goes on from JBBYHK010000005.1 coordinate 11,860,665, forward strand.
ATTTTTTTCCCATGATCGAATAGGTCTCTCACCATTTCTATGCCTATTAATCATGAATTGATCCCACCAAATACTAGCATAATCTGTGAAAGAACATAACTACTGCTAGTTTAACCTTATTCTCTTTGGAGAAATTATGATGATCAAAAACATTTTCTACTTTTCTCTCCACTTTAAGTATAATCAAAAGACATTTTTCCCTTGAAAGGTAGGGATTTTCTTTTTAATACTACCTAAATTGCCATCTCATTTTGAAACTACCTTTTTACCCTTCCCAAAATTACTTATCATAATAAGAATCCCCCTCCTCTTCTTCCTCAACCATATGTTTTCTAGAGGATCTAAGATTGGATAGGGAGTCTAAATTATCTAACCTCATGTTTAGAACCTTGAACAGGTCAAGGACAACCTTCACAAACAACTTGATATTGGTTTTTGCATTATCTCCTCCGTTACTTATGTTTTAAACTTGTAAAATTTGTTAGGAGTAAAAATATATTGGTTTTCCTAACACACTCTATTAGTGTTTACACTCAAGATCAATTACTTACCCACTCGTGTTTCACTTAATTTTGGCTTTTCTCAATGATATTCTTATCTCTCTTGCCTTTTACCACTCAACTTCCCCTCACAAGCCCTTTAAAAAGAACTTTATAAATGATTTCACCAAAATAGCAAGCAACAATGAAGTTTTACAACTTTGATTATTAAGATCATTAAGAAAGATCAAGAAAATGAAATCAACAAGAAATATGAAGGGCAACGAATTCAGTAAGAAATATCAAATGAAAAGAAATAAATAAGGGGGAATAAAGAAATCTTCATAAGGTGTGAATATAATGCCGTAATAATAATCTTTTTTTTAAATGGAAAAGTTTAAAATGCTAGAACATTTTTTTTTGGTTTTTTTATAGATGATGAACAACAAAGGTTTAGAACACTAGAACACCTTCTTTTATAGGTGATGGATAGCATTAAATATAATGAAATTATGGGATTAAAAGATAGATTACACTCGACTTTCAAGAACCAAAGATCTAATGCCAAATAATGTGAACCTTAGGATGAAAGCATAACCTAAAACCCTATTGGATGGAATTAGAACCCTAGGATCATCTTAAAAATCAAGCAAAGAGAACTTAAACCCAATTAAACCTATTGATTAGAACTAAAGTTATAAGAATCTTGATCTCCACAGGTTACCTTGATAAGATCAATTTTAGTTCTTATTTAAAGAATAAAGAAGAAATTTTCACAAAGTGAAGAAAGCTCTCAAGATTTTTTTCTATTCAAATTTACTGAATTACATGAACGAGACAACCTTATATAAGCCTTAAATCTATAGAGTCCTAACTAAACAAGGAGAATCCTAATCAATAAGGAAAAGTTTATTCCTTATCCTAATCTATTAGGACTTATCTAAACAACTTAGAATCCTAAACACAAGTCTACTCCTTACCATAATCTGATTAGAAATTATCTAAATATATTACAAATTAAAAAGTCAAATTCTTATTCAAGAAATAAAAAATCCAAATTCCTAAACCCTGAATACATGCAAATTGGGCTCTATTCATCTTGGACAAGTGAATTGGGCACCAAGCTTTACTCTTCACCTTTTTTAGCCTCAATACAATGTAAAAAAGTGATAAATCTTGGCAATGCATCTGATTCATCTTGAGCAACCTCCTTTGCTTGCATTTCCATGATTAATCCTTGGAAAGCTTGCTTTGTACATTTAGTCTTTGCCCTCATCATTGGACTCTAATTCCTAGCAAAGGATTAGAAGAATGGTTGGAAATAGTTGTTCGTGCAAGTTGATCTCTATCAGATGAACTTAGATTTTCATAATTATATTCATTCTTTTTGTGATTAGCATCATAAACACATTTTCCTTATTTTTATATGCAAAATTGATGCTTTGGTTTTACAAGAAAAGATTTTCATTTTGCCAGTTTCCATAGAATCAAAGTTTGTCCGCCAAAGGAGACAACTTGGATTTTTGTAGTTGTATCCTTTTTTTTGTGATTTGGCATTATTAACACATTCTCCTCATTGGTATACATGATATTGATGCTATTGTTTAACAAGGAAAGCTTTTTTCTACCATTTTCCTTATAATCATAGTTCGTCTGCCAAAAGAGATGAACTTCGATTCTCGTAATTATATCCATTTTTTTTAAGATTGGGCATCATAAAAACTTCTTCCTCATTGGGATACATGTTATTGAAGCTTACATTTCATAAGGAAAGCTTTTCTTTCAATCATTTTTTGTAGAATCAAAGTTCATCCACCAAAAAAGATAAACATTGATGTTCATAATTATGTCCATTTTTTTTAGGATTGGGTATCATAAATACCTTCTTCTTTTTAGGATACATGATATTGATGCTTTGGCTTAGTAGGAAAGCTTTCCTTTCTACTTTTTTCCTTATAATCATAGTTCGTTTGCTGAAATAGATAAAAAAGGATTCTTATAATTATATCCATTTTTTTTCATGATTAGGCATCATAAATACATTCTCATCATTGGGATACATGATATTGATGCTTTAGTTTAACAAGAAAAGCTTTTCCTCCTACCATTATCCGTAGACTCAAAGCTCCTTTGCCAAAAAATATGAACTTAGATTTTCTTAGTTATATCTACTCTTTTCATGATTAGGCATCATAAACACATTCTCTTCATTAAGATATATCATATTGATGCTTTGTTTCATAAGAAAAGCTTTTTTTTCTACCATTTTCCATAAAATTAAAGTTTGTGTACCAAAATAATTGAACTTGGGTTTTCATAATTATATCTATTCATTTCATGATTGGGCATCATAAACACATTTTCCCCAAGGGTATACACGATGTCGATACTTTGGCTCCATAAGAAATGCTCTTCCTTCCAACAATTTTCATGGAATCAAAGTTCATCTACTGAAAAAGACGAACATGGATTTTTGCAATTATATCCATTCTTTTCATGATTAGGGATCGTAAATATATTCTTCTCAAAAGGATCCATGACATTGATGGTTAGCTTTTGCTAGAAAGGATTTTATTTCTACCATTTTCTATAGAATTAAAGTTCATCTACTAAAAGAGATAAACATAGGTTTTCATAATTATGCCTTTTATTTTCATGTTGGGCATCATAATTCTCCTTATTGGGATACATGATATTGATGCTTTGGTTTAGCAAGAAAAACTTTTCTTTCCACCATTTTGCTTAGAATCATAGTTCATCTGCCAAAAAAGACTAACATGGACTCTCATAATTATATCCTTTATTTTCTAAATTAGGCATCATAAATACATTCTTATTTTTAGGATACAAGATATTGAAGCTTTGGTTTTTAATAAAAGTTTTTCTTACTACCATTTTTGGTTGAATCAAAGTTCATCCACCACAAGAGATGAACATGGATTTTCATAATTATATACATTCTTTTCATGATTGGGCATCATAAACATATTCTCGTTATTAGGATAGATGATATTAATGCTTTGATTTTTTAAAAAAGGCTTTTCTTTCTACTATTTTTCATAGTTTCAAAGTTTGTCCTCCAAAAGAGGTGAATATCGACTCTCATAATTAGATCCATTGGTTTTGTGATAGAGTATCATAACATGTTCTCCTCATTGGTATATGCAATATTGATGCTTTAGTTTCAGAAGGAAAGCTTTTCATTCCACCATTTTTAGTAGAATCAAAGCTCATCCGTCAAAGGAGACAAACTTGGATTTTTCTACTTATATCCCTTATTTTGGGATTTAGCAACATAAACATAGTCTCTTCATTAGGATACATGATATTTATGCTTTAGTTTCACAAGAAATGCTCTTCTTTCCAATAATTCTTGTAGAATCAAAGTTTGTTTACCAAAAGAGAGAAACATGGATTTTCACAATTATATCCATTCTTCTTTTGATTAGGATCATAAATACATCCCCCTCACTAGGATACACGATATTGATGGTTTGCTTTAGCTAGAAAAGCTTTTATTTCTACCATTTTTAATAGAATCAATGTTCATTTTCTAACAGAAACAAACATGGATTCTCCTAATTATGTCCTTTGTTTTCATGCAGGGCATCATTAACACATTCTTTTCATTGGGATATATGATATTGATTTTTTGGTTTAATAAGAAAACATTTCTTTCAACCTTTTTTTAGAATCATAGCTCGTCAGCCCAAAAAGATGAACTTAGATTCTCATAATTATTTCCATTATTTTTGAGATTGAGCATCATAAATACATTTTTCTCAATCGAATACATGATGTTGATGCTTTGGTTTTGCAAGAAAAGCATTTTCTTTTTTCCATTTTTTACAGACTTAAAGTTCATCTACCAAAAGTGATAAACTTAGATATTCATAATTACAACCATTATTTTTGTGATTGGGCATCATTAACATATTCTTCTCATTTGTATTCATAAATTCCATGATTTGATTTTATAAGAACAGCTTTTTATTCCACCAATTTATGTAGAATGAAAGTTTGTACCCCCAAAGGAGATGAACCTAGACTTTTATAGTTATATCCTTTTACTTTTGTAGCTTGGCATTGTAAACGCATTCTCCTAATTAGTATACATGATACAAATGCTTTGGTTTATCAAGAAAAGCTTTTTTTTGCCATTTTCCTTAAAATCATTGGTCATTTGCCAAAATAGACGAACTTTGGTTCTCATAATTATATCCATTCCTTTTAGGATTGGGCATCATAAATACATCTTCCTCATTAAGATACACACTATTAAAGCTTTGGTTTGACAAGGAAAGCTTTTCCTTCAACCATTTTTTGTAGAATCAAAGTTCATCCATCAAAAGAGATGAACATGGATTTTCATAATTATATCTATTTTTTCATGATTGGCCATCATAAACACATTCTCCTAATTGGGAAACATGATATTGATGCTTTGGCTTGGAGGAAAAACTTTTCTTTCTACTAGTTTCCTTATAATCATTGTTCATCCGTCAAAAGAGACGAAGATGGATTCTTGTAATTATAACCTTTATTTTCATGATTGGGCATCATAAATACATTATCCTCATTAGGAATAATGTGATCTAGCCAGTGCAAGGCAACATAGAGGATGTTCCAAAGGATAACATAGATGTTGTTCCAAAGGACTTCCAAGTGCCGGGTAGACCTCTTACACAAGCTCGAGCTAAACAACTATAAAAAGATGTGCAGAGACTGATCAGGAAGCTATTCATACGAGAAGCTAAAGATAGAGATGGCACGACTTGGAATTCAAGGAGGAAGTGGCCTTCAATCAACTTAGTTAACTTACTTTAGGCTTTTAAGCAAGTTATTTAGTGATTAGGCCAAATGTTTAGATTTAGGCTTATCTTTTGTTTGCTAATGGGCCAAGCCTTTTTAATAAGTGGTATATGCCTGTCATATGTTCTTTTAATTGTTTTAAGCATCTATATCAAGGGCCTATGCTTTGGGACACTGGTTATTGGGCTTGGGGCTTTGTTTTGACATTTTAATTGTCTATCTAAAGGCCTATATGAGTTTCACTTGTTAGGATGTCGTAGGGTTTTGTCTTTTGAATATAAATAGTCTGTTGCAATTGTAAGACTTGTTAGTTTTTCTTTGGATGATTAATACAAGTGGTCTTCTTGGTGAGGCAAATTTCTTTGAGTTCTTCTTTTGACTCTTGCAGAACTTGTTAAGGTTAGTTAATCTTGTGGCATTCAACTTTTGACATTCTTGGCTTGCAATTGATACTAAAGAAGTAGGTTAAGTTTCCAATTCCCTTGGTATTCTTGGTTTATGCTTTGTATTTAAATTGTCAGGTCAAGAAGCCTATTTTTGTTTCTTATTATTTTTAGGTTTCTAGTCTTTGATCTAGAGTGTTATTCGGGCATTTTTAGACATCATTCTTAGGGTTTTTGCATTACAAGTACATAATACTAATGCTTTAGTTTAGCAAGAAAAGCTTCGCTTTCTACCATTATCCACAGAAGAAAAAATCCTTTGCTAAAACAAGACGAACATGAAAATATATTTTTGTAGTTATATCCACTATTTTCATGATTGGGCATTATAAACACATTCTCCTTATTGGGATATATCATATTGATGCTTTATTTTACAAGAAAAGCTTTTTTCTACTGTTTTCCACAGAATCAAAGCTAGTCCACCAAAAGAGATGAACTTGGGTTTTCATAATTAAATCCATTCCTTTCATGATTGGGCATCATAAACACAATTTCTTTAATGGTATACATGATATCAGTGCTTTGGTTTCACAAAAATGCTCTTATTTCCAACAATTTTTATAGATCAAAGTTCATCGTCGAAATAGAAAAACATGTATTTTTGCAATTGCATCCATTCTTTTTGTGATTAGGGACCATAGATACAATCCCTTCATTGGGATACACAATAATGATGGTTAGCTGTTGCTAGAAAGGCTTTCATTTCTACCATTTTCTATATAATCAAAGTCCATCTGCTAACAGAGATGAACATGGATTTTCATAATTATGTCCTTTGTTTTCACGTTGGGCATCATAAGCACATTCTCTTTATTGGGATACATGATATTGATGCTTTGGTTTAATAAGAAAAACTTTTCTTTCCACCATTTTCTTTAGAATCATAGTTCATCCACCAAAAAAGACAAATTTAGATTCTCATAGTTATATCCTCTATTTTCATGATTAGGCATCGTAAATACATTCTCTTTATTGGGATACATGATATTGGAGCTTTGGTTTCCAGCAAAAGCTTTTCTTGCTACCATTTTTTGTAGAATCAAAGTCATCTACTGAAAGAAACGAGCATGGATTTTCATAATTATATCCATTCTTTTCATGATTGAGCATCATAAACACATTTTTCTCATTGGGATACATGATATTAATGCTTAGGTTTTGCAAGAAAAGCTTTTCTTTCTACTATTTTCCTAGTATTAATGTTCATTTGCCAAAAAAGGCAAACATGGATTTTCATAATTAAATCCATTGCTTTTGTGATTAAGCATCATAAACACAATCTCCTCATTGGTATACGTAAGGCTGATGCTTTGGTTTCAGAAGAAAGGCTTTTCATTCCATCAATTTTTGTAGAATCAAAGCTCATCTGCCAAAAGAGACAAACTTTGATTTTTGCAGTTATACCCTTTCTTTTGGAATTTGGCATCATAAATACATTTTTTTTCATTAGGATACATGATAATAATGTTTTGGTTTCACAAGAAATGCTCTTCTTTTCAACAATTTTCATAGAATTAAAGTTCATCTACAAAAAGAGACAAACATGGATTTTCACAATTACATCCATTCTTCTCATGATTGGGTAAACATATTCTTCTCACTAGGATACATGATATTAATGGTTTGCTTTTGCTAGAAAGGCTTTTATTTCTACCATTTTTGATAGAATCAAAGTTCATTTGCCAAAAGAAACAAGCATGGATTTTCCTAATATATCCTTTATTTTCATGATAGGCATCATAAACACATTCTCCTCATTGGGATACATTACGATTGATACTTTGGTTTAATAAGAAAAACTTTTTGTTCTACCATTTTCCTTAAAATCATAGCTTGTCTGGCAAAAATGATGTCTCTAATTATATCCATTATTTTTGAGATTAGGCATCATAACTACATTCTTTTCATTGGGATACATGATATTGATGCTTTGGTTTCACAAGAAAAGCTTTCCTTTCGACATTTTCTGTAGACTCAAAGTTTTTCCCCCAAAATAGATGAACTCAGATTATCGTAATCATATCCATTCTTTTGGTGATTAGGCATCATAAACACATTTCTCTTATTGTTAGACACAAATTTGATGCTTTGGCTTTACAATAAAAGCTTTTTATTCCACCAATTTTCTAAAATCAAAGTTCATCTACCAAAAGAGATTAACTTGGATTTTTGTAGTTATATCCCATTTTTGTGACTTGGCATTATAAACACATTCTCTTCATTGTTATACATTATATTGATGCTTTAGTTTAATAAGAAAAGCTTTTTTTCTACTATTTTCCTTAGAATCATATTTCGTTCACTAAAAAAGATGAACTTGGATTCTCGTAATTATATCCATTCTTCTTAGGATTGGGCATCACAAAGACATCTTGCTCATTAGGACACTATTGAAACTTTGGTCTCACAAGTAAAGCTTTTCTTTCAACCATTTTCTATAGAATCAAAGTTTGTCCACCAAAGGAGACAAACATTGATGTTCATAATCATATCCATTTTTTTAAGGGTTATGCATGATATATACTTTATCCTCATTGGGATACATGATATTGATGCTTTCGCTTAGCAGGAAAAGCTTTTCTTTGTACCATTTTTCTTATAATCATAGTTTGTCTCCTAAAACAGGAAAAAAAGTATTCGTTTAATTATATCCATTTTTTTTAAGATTAGGCATTGTAAATATATTCTCCTTATTCAGATATATGATATTAAAGCTTTGGTTTTGCACCAAAAGGTTTTCTTTCTACCATGTTTTGTTGAATTGAAGTTCATCTACCAAAAGAGATGAACATGGATTTTCATAATTATATCCATTCTTTTCATGATTGGCCATCATAAATACACTCTCCTTATTGGGTAACATGATATTGATGCTTTGGTTTCACAAGAAAAGCTTTTCTTTCTACCATTTTTTGTAGACTCTAAGTTTGTCCCCTGAAGGAGAGGAACTCAGATTTTCATAATTATATCCATTCTTTTTGTGATTAGATCATAAACACATTCTCCTTATTAGTATACACAAAATCGATGCTTTAGTTTTACAAGAAAAGCTTTCTTTGACCCATTTTCCATAGAATTAAAGTTCATCCACAAAAAGAGACAAACATTAGTGATCATAATTGTATCCATTTTTTTCAGGATTAGGCACCATAAATACTTTTTTCTCATTGGGATATATGATATTGATGCTTTGGCTTTGCAGGAAAAGCTTTTCTTTCTAATATTTACCTTATTATCATAGTTCATCCACTAAAAGAAATGAAAATGGATTTTCATAATTATATCCATACTGTTCATGATTGGTTATTATAAACACATTCTCCTTATTGGGATACATGATATTGATGCTTTGGTTTTATAGAAAAAACTTTTCTTTCTACTATTTTTCATAGTATAAAAGTTCATCCATCCAAAGAGGTGAATATGGATTACATAATTATATCCTTTTTTTCATGTGAGGCATCATAAACACATTCTCCCCATTAGGATGCACAATATTGATGCTTCAGTTTAAAAAGAAAAACTTTTCTTTCCACCATTTTCCTTAGAATCATAGTTCATCTGGCAAAAAAATTAACTTGGATTCTCATAATTATGTCCTTTATTTTGATGACTAGGCATTATTAATACATTCTCCTTATTGGGATATATGATATCGTAGCTTTGGTTTTTAGCAAAAGCTCTTCTTGCTACCATTTTTTGTGGAATCAAAGTTCATCCACCAAACGAGATGAAGATGATATATCCATTCTTTTCATGATCGGGCATCATAAACGTATTCTTCTCATTGAGATACACGATATTAATGCTTTGGTTTTGCAGGAAAAGCTTTTTTTCTATTATTTTTTGTAGTATCAAAGTTCATCCATCCAAAGATGAAAACGTGGATTTTTGTAATTAGATCCGTTGTTTTGTAATTGAGTATCATAAACACATTTTGCTCATCTATATACACAATATTGATGCTTTGGTTTTAGAAAAAGCTTTTCATTCCACCAATTTCTGTAGAAACAAAGCTCGTCTGCCAAAGGAGAGAAATTTGGATTTTTGTAGTTATATCCTTTTTTTTGGGATTTGGCATCATAAGCATATTCTCCTCATTGAGATACATGATATTGAAGCTTTGTTTTCACAAGAAATGCTCTTCTTTTAACAATTTTTGTAGAATCAAAGATCATTTGCCAAAAGAGACAAACATGGGTTTTAATAATTATATCCATTCTTCTCATGATTGGGATCATAAATACATTCTCCTTACTAGGATACATGATATTGATGGTTTGCTTTGGTTAGAAAGGCTTTTGTTTCTACCATTTTTGGTAGAATCAAAGTTCATCTACAAAAAAGGATAAACATGGATTTTCCTAATTATGTCATTTGTTTTCATGCTAGGCATCATAAACATATTCTCTTTATTAGTATACATGATATTGTTGCTTTCATTTAATAAGAGAAACTTTTCTTACCACCATTTTCCTAGAATCAAAACTTGTCTATGAAAGGAGGCAAACCTAGATTGTTGTGGTTATATCCTTTCTTTTGGGATTTGGCATCATAAATACATTCTCTTCATTAGGATACGTGATATTAATGCTTTTGCTTTGCAAGAAATGCTCTTCTTTTTGACAATTTTTGTAGAATCAAAGTTCATTTACCAAAAAAGACAAACTTAGACTCTCGTAATTATGTCCATTATTTTTTAGATTGGGCATCATAAATACATTTTCCACATTGGGATACATGATATTGATTCTCTGGTTTTGCAAAAAAGGCTTTCTTTATATATTTTCTATAGACTCCAAGTTCGTCTGCTAAAAGAGATGAACTTGGATTTTTGTAATCATATCCATTCTTTTTGTGATTGGGCATCATAAACACATTCTCCTCATTGGTATACACAAATTCGATTCTTTGGTTTTACAAGAAAAACTTTTCATTCCACCAATTTTTGTAGAATCAAAGTTTGTCCACCAAAAGAGACAAACTTGGATTCTCGTAATTATATCCATTGTTCTTACAATTGGGCATTATAAATGCATCCTTCTCATCAGAAAAGGAAAGCTTTTCTTTCAACTATTTTCTATAGAATCAAAGTTCATCCACCAAAAAAGATGAACACTGATGTTCATAATTATATCCTTTTTTTAAGGTTTGGGCATCATAAATACTTTCTTCTCATTAGGATACATGATATTAATGCTTTGACTTAATAGGAAAAGCTTTTCTTTGTAACATTTTTCTTATAATCATAGTTCATCTCCTAAATGGGAGGAAGAAGGACTCTTTTAATTATATCCATTCTTTCTAAGATTGGGCATCATAAATACATTCTCTTCATTCGGATACATGATATTGAAGCTTTGGTTTTGCACTAAAACATTCTCTTTCTGCCATTTTTTGTTGAATCGAACTTCATCCACCAAAAGAGACGAACATGGATTTTCATAATTATATCTATTCTTTTCATGATTGGGCATCATAAATGCATTCTCCCTATTGGGGTACAAGATATTGATGCTTTGATTTCATAAGAAGAGCTTTTCTTTCTACCATTTTTTGTAGACTCAATGTTTGTTCGCCAATAGAGAGGAACTTGGATTTTCATACTTATATCCATTATTTTTGTGATTGGGCATCAGAAAATCATTCTTCTCATTAGTATACACAAAATCGATCATTTTGTTTCACAAGGAAAGCTTTTATTTCAACCATTTTTTGTAGAATTATAGTTTGTCCACAAAAAGAGATGAACATTGGTGATGATAATTATATCCATTTTTTATTAGGATTGGGCATCATAAATACTTTCTCCTCATTGGGATACATAATATTGACACTTTGGCTTAGTAGGAAAAGCTTTTCTTTCTACTATTTTGCTTATTATCATAGTTCATCCACCGAAATAGATAAAGATGGATTCTTGTAATTATATCCATTCTTTTCATGATTGGGTATCATAAACATATTCTCCTCAATGGGATACAAAATATTTATGCTTTTGTTTAGCAAGAAAAGCTTTTCTTTCTACCATTATCCGTAGAATCAAAGCTCATTTGCCAAAAAATTAATGCAAAATAGATATTCGTAGTTATATCCACTTTTTTCATGATTAGCATCATAAATACATTCTTCTCATTAGGATATATCATATTAATGCTTTGTTTCGCAAGGAAAGCTTTTTTTTCTATCATTTTCCATGGAATCAAAGTTCATCCACCAAAAGAGATAACCTTGGCTTTTCATAATTGTATCCATTCCTTTTATGGTTGGGCATCATATAGCACATTCTCCTCAATGGTATATACGATATCGATGCTTTGGTTTCTCAAGAAATGCTCTTTTTTCCAACAGTTTTCATAGAATCAAAATTCGTCGACAAAATAGACAATCATGGATTTTTCCAACTGTATCAATTTTTTTTGTGATTAAGGACCATAAATACTTTCTCCTTACTAGGACACATGATATTGATGCTTTGGATTAGCAGGAAAATTCTTTTTCCTACTATATTCTTATATTTATAATTCGTTCGCCCAAAGATACGAAGAAGGATTCTTTTATTTATATCCATTCTTTTCATGATTGGGCATCATAAATACATTTTTCTCGTTGGGATACACGATATCGAAGCTTTAGTTTTGTACCAAAAGCTTTTCTTTCTATCGATTTTCGTAGAATCAAAGCTCGTCCACTAAAAGAGATGAGAATAGATTTTCATAATTATATCCACTCTTTTAATAATTGGGCATCATGAATACATTCTTTTCAATGGGATACATGATATTGATGCCTTGTTTCACTGGAAAAGCTTTTCTATTTGCCATCTTCTGTAGAGTCAAAGTTCGTCTGCCAAAAGAGATGAACTCAGATTTTTGTAACTACATCCACTCCTTTTATGATCGGGCATCATAAACTCATTCTCTTTATTGGTATACACAAAATCGATGCTTTGGTTTTATAAGAAAAGCTTTTCATTCGACCAATTTTCATAGAATAAAAGTTTGTCCACCAAAGTAGATAAACTTGGATTTTTGTAGTTATATCTTTCTTTTATGATTTGGCATTATAAACACATTCTCCTTATTACTATGCATGATATTGATGCTTTGGTTTAAGAAGAAAAGCTTTTTTTCTACCATTCTCCTTAGAATCATTACTCGTTTGCCAAAAGAGGTGAACTTGGATTCTCATAACTATATCCATTCTTCTTAGATTGTGCATCATAAATACATCCTCTTTATTGGGATACACGCCATTAAAGCTTCAATTTCGCTTGAAAAACTTATCTTTCAACCATTTTCTATGGAATCAAAGTTCATCCACCAAAAGAGATAAACATTGATGTTCATAATTTGTATCCTTTTTTTAGGATTGGGCATTGTAAATACTTTTTCCCTATTAGGATCCATGATATTCATGCTTTGGCTTAGTAGAAAAAGCTTTTCTTTCTATTATTTTCCTTATTATCATAGTTCATCCATGGAAAGAGATAAAGATGGATTCTTGTAATTATATCCATTCTTTTCATGATTAGGCATCATAAATACATTCTATTTATTGGGATATACGATACTTATGCTTTGGTTTAGTAGGAAAAGCTTTTCTTTTTACATTATTTGTAGAATTAAAGCTTATTTGCCAAAAAAAGATGAACATGAAGATAGATGTTCATAGTTATATCCACTCTTTTCTTGATTAGGCATAATAAATATATTCTCCTTATTGGGATATATCATATTGATGCTTTGTTTCATAAGAAAAGCTTTTTTTTGCCTTGTTCCATTTAATCAAGGTTCATCCACCAAAGGAGATGAACTTGGGTTTTCATAATTATGTCCATTCCTTTCTTGATTAGGCATCATAAACACATTCTCCTCAATGGCATACATGATATCGATGTTTTGGTTTCACAAGAAATGCTCTTCTTTCCAACAATTTTTGTAGAATCAAACTTTTTTGCTGGAAAAGACAAACAAAGATTTTTGCAATCGAATCAATTCATTTTATGATTAGGGACATAAATACATTCTCTTTATTTGGATACACAATATTGATGGTTAGCTTTTAGTAGAAAGGCTTTTATTTCTACCATTTTGTAGAAGAAAAGTTCATCTGCTAAAAGAGACGATCGTGGATTTTCATAATTATGTCTTTTGTTTTCATGTTGGGCATTATAAACACATTTTCCTCATTAGGATACACGATATTGATGCTTTGGTTTAATAAGAAAAACTTCTTTTTTCACCATTTTCCTTAGAATCATAGCTCAATAGCCAAAAAAGATGAACTTGGATTCCAACAATTATATCCTTCATTTTCATGATTTGGCATCATAAATATATTCTCTTTATTTGGGATACATGATATTAAAGCTTTGGTTTTCAGCAAAAGCTTTTCTTGCTACCATTTTCTATGGAATCAAAGTTCATCCACCAAAAAAGATAAACATGGATTTTGCTAATTATATCCATTCTTTTCATGATTGGTCATCATAAAACACATTCTTCTCATTGGGATACATGATACTGATGCTTTGCTTTTGCAGGAAAAGCTTTTCTTTCTACTATTTTTCTTATATCAAAGTTCGTCTGTCAAAAGAGGCAAACATGGATTTTCGTAATTAGATCTATTGTTTTTGTCATTGAGCATCATAAACACATTCTCCTTATTGGTATACTCAATATTGATGCTTTGTTTTCAAAAAGAAAAGCTTTTCATTCCACCAAGTTCTATAGAATCAAAAAACATCTGCCGAATAAGACAAAATTAGCTTTCTATAGTTATATCCTTGTTTTTGGGATTTGGCATCATAAACACATTCTCTTCATTGGGATAAATGATATTGATGCTTTGGTTTCACAAGAAATGCTTTTCTTTTTGAGAATTTTCATAAAATCAAGGTTAATCTACTAAAAGAGAAAAACATGGATTTTCGCAATTATATCCATTCTTGTCATGACTGGGATCATAAATACATTCTCCTCACTAGGATACATGATATTGATGTTCACTTTTGCTAGAAAAGGCTTTTATTTCTATCATTTTTAGTAGAATCAAAGTTCATATACCAAAAAAGACAAACATGGCTACTCTTAATTATGTCCTCTACTTTCATGCTAAGCATCATAAACACATTCTCCTCATTGGTATATTGAAGCTTTGGTTTAATAAGAAAAACTTTTCTTTCCATCATTTTTCTTAGAATCAAAGCTCATTTGCCAAATAAGACAAACTTCGTTTTTTGTAGTTATATCCTTTCTTTTTGGATTTGGCATCATAAACACATTCTCCTCATTAGGATACATGATATTGATACTTTGATTTTGCAATAAATGCTCTTTTTTTATAATTTTTTATAGAATCAAAGTTCGTTTGCCAAAAGAGACGAACTTGGATTCTCGTAATTATATCCATCATTTTTGAGATTAGGCATTGTAAATGCATTCTCTTTATTGGCATACATGATAATGGTGCTTTAGTTTCACAAGAAAAGCTTTTTTTCTACCATTTTTTGTAGGCTTTAAGTTTATCTGCCAAAGGGCACTAACTTAGATGGCCTTAATTATATCCATTCCTTTTTGTGATTAGGCATTATAAACACATTTTCTCACTGGTATACATAAATTTAAAGCTTTGGTTTTACAAGAAAAGCTTTTCATTCCACCAATTTTTGTAGAATTAAAGTTCGTCCGCTATAAGAGATGAAATTGGAGTTTGGTAGTTATATCCTTTTTTAATGGCTTGGCATTATAAACACATTCTCCTCATTGGTATACATGATATTGAAGCCTTGGTTTAATAAGAAAAGCTTTTTCCTACCATTTTCCTTAAAATCATAGTTCGTTCAACAAAAGAGACAAACTTGGATTCTCTTAATTATATACCATTATTCCTACAATTGGGCATCACAAATGCATCCTCCTCATTAGGGCACATGCTATTGAAGCTTTGGTTTCACAAGGAATGCTTCTCTTTTAACCATTTTCTGTAGAATCAAAGTTCATCCACCAAAAAAGATGAACATTGATGTGCATAATTTGTATTTTTTTAAGGATTGGGCCTTATAAACACTTTATTCTAATTTAGATACAATATATTTTTGCTTTGGGTTAATAGGAAAAGCCTCTCTTCCAACCATTTTGCTTATAATCATAAATCGTTTGTCGAAAAAGATGAAGAAGGATTCTTTTAATTATATTCATTCCTTTCATAATTAGGCATCATAAATACATTCTTCTCATTGGGATACATGATATTGAAGCTTTAGTTTTGCAATAAAAGCTTTTCTTTCTGCCATTTTTCGTAGAATCAAAGCTTATCCATCAAAAGAGGTGAACATTGATTTTCGTATTTATACCCATTCTTTTTGTGATTCAGCATTAGAAATACATTCTCTTCATTAGGATACAAGATATTGATACTTTGGTTTCACAAGAAAAGCTTTTCTTTTTGCCATTGTTTGTTGACCAATGTTCGTACACCAAAAAAGATGAACTCATATTTTCATAATTATATCCACTCTCTTTGTGATTGCACATCAAAAACACTTTCTCCTCATTGGTATACACAAAATTGATACTTTGGTTTTATAAGAAAAGCTTTTCATCCACCAATTTTCATAAAATCGAAGTTCATCTACCAAAGGAGACGAACTTGGATTTTTATAGTTATATCTTTTTTTTTTGTGATTTGGCATCATAAACACATTCTTCTCATTACTATGCATCATATTGATACCTTGATTTAACAAGAAAAGCTTTTTTCTACCATTCTCCTTAGAATCATTGTTTATTCGCCAATAGAGACGAACTTGGATTCTCATAATTATATGCATTCCTTTTAGATTGGGCATCATAAATACATCCTTTCCATTGGGATACATGCTATTGAAGCTTTGGTTTCACTTGGAAAACTTTTCTTTCAACCATTTTCTGTGGAATCAAAGTTCATGGACCAAAAGAGATGAACATTGATGTTCATAATTTGCATCCATTTTTTTTAGGATTGGGCATCGTAAATACTTTTTCCTCACTAGGATGCATAATATTGAGGCTTTGGCTTAGTAGGAAAAGCTTATCGTTTTACTATTTTCCTTATTATCATAGTTCATCGATCGAAAGAGACGAGGATGGATTCCTATAATTATATCCATTCTTGTTATGATGGGGCATCATAAAATACATTCTCCATATTGGGATACATGATGTTTATGCTTTGGTTTAGTAGGAAAAGCTTTTCTTTCTACCATTATTTGTAGAATTAAAGCTCCTTTGCCAAAAAATGATGAACATGAACATAGATGTTCATAGTTAAATCCACACTTTTCTTGATTGGGCATCATAAATATATTCTTCTCATTAGGATATATCATATTGATGCTTTCTTTCATAAGAAAAGCTTTCTTTCCATCTTTTTCCATTAAATGAAAATTTATCCACCAAAGGAGTTCAACTTGGGTTTTCATAATTATATCCATTCCTTTCATGATTGGGCATCATAAACACATTTTCCTAAATGGCATACACGATACTAATGCTTTGGTTTCACAGCTAATGCTCTTTTTTCCAACAATTTTCATAGAATCAAACTTTATCACTGAAAGAGACAAGTATGGATTTTTGCAATCATATCAATTATTTTTGTGGTTAGGGATCATAAATACATTCTCCTCATTGGGATACATGATATTGCTGTTAGCTTTTGCTAGAAAGGCTTTTATTTCTACCATTTTCTATAGAATCAATGTTCATTTACTAAAAGAGACGAATATGGATTTTCATAGTTGTGTCCTTTGTTTTCATGTTTGGCATCATAAACACTCTCCTCATTGGGATACATGATATTGATGCGTTGGTTTAACAAGAAAATCTTTTCTTTCTACCATTAATTCCTTATAATTTTAGCTCATCTACCAAAAAGGATGAACTTAGATTCTCAGAATTGTATCCATTATTTTCATGATTAGGCATCATAAATACATTCTCCTTATTAGGATACATGATATTGAAGCTTTAGTTTCAGCAAAAGCTTTTCTTGCCACCATTTTCTATGGAATCAACGTTCATCCACCAAAAAAGATGCACATGGATTTTCACAATTATATCCATTCTTTTCATGATTGGGCATCATAAACACATTCTCCTTGTTGGGATACTTGATATTAATGCTTTGGTTTTGCAAGAAAAACTTTTCTTTCTACTATCTTTTATAGCATCAATGTTCGTCCATCAAAAGATGCAAACATGGATTTTTTTAATTAGATCCATTTTTTTTGTATTGAGCATCATAAACATATTCTCCTCATTAGTATATGGAATATTGATGCTTTGGTTTCAGATGAAAGGCTTTTCATTACACCAATTTCTATAGAATCAAAACTCATCTCCCAAAGGAAACAAACTTAGATTTTGGTAGTTATATCCTTTCTTTTAAGATTTTGCATCATAAACACATTTTCCTCATTGGATACATGAGATTGATGCTTTGTTTTCACAAGAAATGCTCTTCTTTCTAACAATTTTTATAGAGTCAAAGTTCATCTGCTAAAAGAGATAAACATGGATTTTTACAATTCCATTCTTCTCAAGATTGGGATCATAAATATGTTCTTCTTACTAGGATACATGATATTGATGTTTGCTTTTGCTAGAATGGCTTTTATTTCTACTATTTGTAGTAGAATCAAAGTTAATATGCCAAAAGAGACAAACGTGGATATTCCTAATTATGTCCTCTGCTTTCATGCTAGGCATCATAAACACATTTTTCTCATTGGTATACATGATATTGAAGCTTTGGTTTAATAAGAAAAACTTTTCTTTCTACCATTTTCTTTAAAAGTAAGATTATCTACCAAAGGAGACAAACTTAGAGTTTTGTAGTTATATTCCTTCTTTTAGGATTTGGCATCATAAACACATTCTCCTCCTTGGGGTACATGATATTGACGTTTGGTTTCATAAGAAATGCTCTTTTTTCTGACAATTTTTGTAGAATCAAAGTTAATATGCCAAAAAAGATGAACTTTGATTCTTGTAATTATATCCATTCTTTTAGAGATTAGGCATTGTAAATACATTCTCCTCATTAGGATATAGGATATTGATGCTTTGGTTTCACCATAAAACCTTTTCTTTTTACCATTTTTTGTAGGCTTTAAGTTCATCTGCCAAAAGAGATGACTCAGATGTTCGTAATTATATCAATTCTTTTTTGTGATTAGGCATCATAAACACATTCTTTTATTGGTATCACAAATTTGAAGCTTTAGTTTTACAAGAAAAGCTTTTAATTCCACCAATTTTTGTAGAATCAATGTTTGTCCACTATACAAGATGAAATTGGATTTTTGTAGTTATATCTTTTTTTTTTGTGGCTTAGCATTATAAACACATTCTACTCATTAGTAGACATGATATTAATACTTTGGTTTAAGAAGAATAGCTTTTTTCTGCCATTTTCCTTAGAATCATATATCGTCTGCTAGAAGAGACAAACTTGGAATCTCTTAATTATATCCATTATTCTTACAATTGGGCATCATAAATACATCCTTCTCATTAGGGCACATGCTATTGAAGCTTTGGTTTCACAAGGAAAGCTTTTCTTTCAACCATTTTCTGTAGAATTAAAACTTATCCACCAAAAAAGCTAGACATTTATGTGCATAATTATATTTTTTCATTTAAGGATTGGGCATCATAAATACCTTCTCTTAATTTGGATACATGATATTGATGCTTTAGCTTAGTAGGAAAAGCCTTTCTTCCTACCATTTTCCTAGAATCATAGATCATCCATCGAAAAAGATGAAGAAGGGTTCTTTTATTCATTCCTTTCATGATTAGGCATCATAAATACATTCTTCTCATTAGGATACATGATATTGTAGCCTTGGTTTTGCAATAAAAGCTTTACTTTCTACCATTTTTCGTAGAATCAAAGCTTATCCATCAAAAGAGGTGAACACTGATTTTCGTATTTATACCCATTGTTTTCATGATTGGGCATCATAAATACACTATCTTCATTAGAATACATGATATTGATACTTTGGTTTCACAAGAAAAGCTTTTCTTTTTGCCATTTTCTGTTGACTCAAAGTTCATATGCAAAAAGAGATGAACTTATATTTTCATAATTATATCCACTGATTTTGTGATTGCACATCATAAACACATTCTCCTTATTGATATACACAAAATCATGCTCTGGTTTTATAAGAAAAGCTTTTCATCCACCAATTTTCTTAGAATCAAAGTTCATCTGCCAAAGGAGACAAACTTGGATTTTTATAGTTAATATCTATTTTTTTGTGATTTGGCATTATAAGCACATTTTCCTCATTAATATGGACGATATTGATGCCCTGGTTTAACAAGAAAAGCTTTTTTCCTACTATTCTCCTTAGAATCATTGTTTGTTCGCCAAAAGAGATGAACTTGGATTCTCATAATCATATCCATTCTTCTTAGATTGTGTATCATAAATACATCCTTCTTATTGGGATACACACTATTGAAGCTTCAATTTCACTTGGAAAACTTTTTTTTCAACCATTTGCTATGGAATCAAAGTTCATGCACCAAAAGAGATGAACATTGATGTTCATAATTTGTATCCATTTTTCTTTTAGGATTGGGCATCATAAATTCTTTTTTCCTCATTGGGATGCATGATATTGAGGCTTTGGCTTAGCAAGAAAAGCTTTTCTTTCTGCTATTTTCCTCATTATCATAGTTCACCCACTGAAAGAGATGACGATGGATTCTTGTGATTATATCCATTCTTTTCATGATTCGGCATGATAAATACATTCTACTTATTAGGATACATGATATTTATGCTTTGGTTTAGTTGGAAAAGCTTTTCTGTCTACCATTATTTGTAGAATTAAAGTTCTTTTGCCAAAAAAGGATGAACATGAACATAGATGTTCATAGTTAAATCCACTATTTTCTTGATTGGGCATCATAAATACATTATGCTTATTAGGATATATCATATTGATACTTTGTTTCGCAAGAAAAGCTTTTTTTATACCTTTTTCCATTGAATCAAAGTTCACCACCAAAAGAGATCAACTTGGGCTTTCATAATTACATCCATTTCTTTCATGATTAGGCATCATAAACACATTCTCCTCAATGGTGTATATGATATCAATGCTTTGGTTTCACTAGAAATGCTCTTCTGTCCAATAATTTTTGTTTTGTCATCGAAAAAGACAAGCATGGATTTGTATCATCATATCAATTTTTTTCATGATTGGGGATCATAAATATATTCTCCTCATTGAGATACATGATATTGATGGTTAGCTTTTGCTAGAAAGACTTTTATTCCTACCATTTTCTATAGAATCAAAGTACATCAGCAAAAAAAGATGAACATGGATTTTCATAGTTATGTCATTATTTTCATGTTGGGCATTATAAACGCACTCGTCTCATTGGCATACATGATATTGATGCTTTGGTTTAACAAGGAATCTTTTCTTTCTACCATTAACTCCTTAGAATTACAGCTCATTTACTAAAAAAGACGAACTTAGATTCTTAAAATTATATCCATTATTTTCATGATTAGAAATCATAAATACATTTTCCTGATTTGGATATATGATATTAAAGCTTTGGTTTTTAGCAAATGTTTTTCTTGCTACCATGTTCTATGGAATCAAAGTTCATCCACCGAAAGAGACGAACATGGATTTTCATAATTATATCCATTCTTTTCATGATTGGGCATCATAAACACATTCTCCTCATTGGGATACTTAATATTGATGCTTTGGTTTTTCAAAAAAAGCTTTTCTTTCTACTATTTTTTGTAGTATCAAAGTTTATCTGCCAAAAGAAGCAAACATGGATTTTCTTAATTAGATCCATTGTTTTTGTATTGAGCATCATAAACATATTTTCTTCATTACTTATGCAATATTGATGCTTTGGTTTCAGAAGAAAAGCTTTTTATTGCACCAATTTCTATAGAATCAAAATTCATATGCTAAAGGAAACAAACTTAGATTTCTGTAGTTATATCTTTTCTTTTGAAGTTTTGCATCATAAGCACATTCTCCTCATTAGACACATGATATTGATACTTTGCTTTCACAAGAAATCTCCTTTTTTGACAATTTTTGTAGAAACAAAATTCGTCTTCCAAAATAGACAAACTTGGATTCTCGTAATTATATCCATTATTTTTTAGATTAGGCATCATAAATACATTCTCCTCATTGGGATACATGATATTGATGCTTTGGTTTTATAAGAAAAGCTTTTCTCTCTACCATTTTCTGTAGACTCCAAGCTCATCCACCAAAAGGGATGAACTCGGATTTTCATAATGATATCCATTTTTTTTGTGATTAGGCATCATAAATGTATTCTCCTTATTGGTATACACAAATGTGAAGCTTTGGTTTTACAAGAAAAGCTTTTCACTCCACCAATTTTCATAGAATCAAAGTCCGTTTACCAAAGGAGACAAACTTGGATTTTTATGGTTATATCCTTTTCTTTATGACTTGGCATTGTAAACAAATTCTCCTCATTGGTATATATGATATTGATGCTTCGGTTTAACAAGAAAAGCTTTTTTTATCATTTTTGATAGAATCATAGTTTATCAGCCAAAAGAGACGAACTTGTATTCTCTAATTGTATCCATTATTCCTATAATTGGGCATCATAAATGCATCCTCCTCATTAGGACATGTGATTGAAGCTTTGGTTTCATAAGGAAAGCTTTTCTTTAGACTATTTTTTGCAAAACAAAGTTTGTCCTCCAAAAAAGACAAACATTAATGTTCATAATTATATCCTTTTTTATCAGGATTGGGCATCATAAATACTTTGTCCTTATTAGGATGCATGATATTGATATTTTGGCTTGGAAAAAAAGCCTTTCTTCATATATTTTTCTTTTAATCATAGTTCATCCACAAAAAAAGATGAAGAAGGATCTTTTAATTATATCCACTTTTTTCATGGTTGGGCATCATAAAGACATTCTTCTCATTAGAATACATGATATTGAGGCTTTGGTTTTACACGCAAAGCTTTTCCTTCTACCATTTTTCATAGAATCAAAGCTCATCCACCAAAAAAGACAAACGTAGATTTTCGTATTTATATTTAGTCTTTTCATGATTTGGCATCGTAAATACATTCTCCCCATTCAAATACATAATATTGATGCATTAGTTTCACAAGAAAAGCTTTTCTTTCTGCCATTTTCTATCGACTCAAAGTTCATCTGCCAAAATAGATGAGCTTAGAATTTTATAATTATATTATTCTTTTTGAAATTTGGAATCTAAATATTAGTATTCACAAAATTGATGCTTTGGTTTTACAAAAGCCTTTCATTCCACCAATTTTTGTAAAATCAAAGTTTTTTCACTAAAGGAGATGAACTTGGATTTTTATATTTATATCTTTTTTTTTTTGTGATTTAGCAGTATAAACACATTCTCTTCATTATTATGCATTATATTGGTGCTTTGGTTTAACAAGAAAAGTTATTTTTATACCATTCCCTTTAGAATCACTATTCATCTACCAAAAGAGACAAACTTGCATTCTCATAATTATATCCACTCTTCTTAGGTTAGGCATCATAAATACATCCTTCTCATTGGGATTGAAGCTTTAGTTTCCCAAGAAAAACTTTTCTTTCAACCATTTTTTATGGAATCAAAGCTCATCCACCGAAAGAGATGAACATTGATATTCATATTTTGTATGGATTTTTTTCAGGATTAGGCATTGTAAATACTTTCTCCCTATTGGGATACATGATATTGATGCTTCGGCTTAGTGGGAAAAGCTTTTCTTCTACTATTTTCCTTATTATCATAGTTCATCCACCGAAAGAGACAAAGATGCATTCTTGTAATTATATTCATCCATTTCATGATTGAGCATCATAAATATGTTCTCCTAGTTGGGATACACGATATTTATGCTTTGGTTTAGTAGGAAAAGCTTATCTTTCTACCATCATCTGTAGAATCAAAGCTCTTTTGCTAGAAAAGACAAACACGAACATAGATTTTCATAGTTATATCCATTTTTTTCATGATTGGTCATCATAAATACATTCTACTCATTAAGATATATCATATTAATGCTTTGTTTCTCAAGAAAGCTTTTTTTCTACCATTTTCCATAGAATCAAAGTTCATCCACCAAAGAAGATGAACTTGGGTTTTTGTACTTGTATCCATTCCTTCAATGATTAGGCATCATAAACATATTCTCCTGAATGGTATACACGATATCAATGCTTTGGTTTCACAGGAAATGCTCTTCTTTCCAATAATTCCATAAAATCAAAGTTCATTATCGAAAGTGACAAACATGAATTTTTGCAATTGTATCAATTTTTTTCGTAATTAGGGATCATAAATACATTCTCCTCATTGGGATACATGATATTGATGGTTAGCTTTTGCTAGAAAGGCTTTTATTTCTACCATTTTCTAAGGAATCAAAGTTTATATGCTAATAGAGATGAAGGTGGATTTTCATAATTATGTCCTTTGTTTTCGTGTTGGGCATCATAAACAAATTCTCCTCGTTAGGATACATGATATTGATGCTTTGGTTTAACAAGAAAAAATTTTTTCCACCATTTTCCTTATAATTATAACTCATCACCAAAAATGACGAACTTTGATTCTTATAATTATATCATTTATTTTCATGATTAGGTATCTTAAATACATTTTCCTTGTTGGGATACATGATATTGAAGCTTTGGTTTCAATAAAAGCTTTTCTTGTTACCATTTTCTATGGAATCAAAGTTCATCCACCAAAAGAGACAAACATGGATTTTCGTAATTATATCCATCTTTTCATGATTGATTATCATAAACACATTCTCCTTGTTTGGATAGATGATATTGATGCTTTGGTTTTGTAGGAAAAGCTTTTTTTTCTATTATTTTCTATAGTATCAATATTCATCCATAAAAAATGGGAAACATCAATTTTCATAATTAGATCCATTTTTTTGTGATTAAGCATCATAAACTCATTTTCCATATTGGTATATGCAACATTGATGCTTTGGTTTCAGAGGAAAAGTATCTCATTCCACCTATTTTTGTAGAATCAAAGCTTATCCGCCAAAGGAGACAAACTTGGATTTTTTAAGTTATATCCTTTCTTTTGGGATTTAGCATCATAAACACATACTCCATATTGGGATACATGATATTGATGCTTTGCTTTCACAAGAAATGCTCTTCTTTCTAATAGTTTTTGTAGAGTCAAAGTTCATCTGCTAAAAGAGAGAAACATGGTTTTTCATAACTATATCTATTTTTCTCATGTTGGGATCATAAATACATTTTCCTCACTCGGATACATGATATTAATGGTTTACTTTTCTAGAAAGGCTTTTATTTCTATCATTTTCAATAGGATCAAAGTTTATCTACTAAAAAAGACAAACATGGTTGTGGCAATCAAGATTCTTATAACTTTGGTTTTAATCAGCAAGCTTGATTGGGGTCTGGTTCTCTTTGCTTAATTTTTAAGACGTCCTAGGGGTCTAATTCCATCCAATCATGTTTTAGGTTATGTTTTCATCCTAAGGTCGTATTATTTGGCATCAGAGCTGTGGTTCTTGAAACTCAAGTGTAGTCTATCTTTTAATCCATAATTTCATTATATTTAGTGCTGCCCATCATCTATAAAAAAAAAACCAAAAAAAAAGTATTCTAGTGTTCTAACCCTTTGCCATTCATCATCTATAAAAAGACCATAAACAAAGTTTCTCGTATTCTAACCCTTTTCCATCCTAAAAAAAGATTGTTATCATAGCTTCGTATTCACATCTTACAAAGAATTCTTTGTTCCCCCTTATTGATTATCTTCCTTTGATATTTCTTGTTGAATTCATTTCCCTTCATATTTCTTGTTGATTTCATTTCCTTGATCTTTCTTATTGATCATATTAATCAAAGTTATAATAACTTCATTGTTGCTTATTGTTTTGGTAGAATTATTTATAAAGTTCTTTTTAAAAGGCTTGTAAGGAGAAGTTAAGTGGTAGAAAAAAAGAGAGGTAAAAATATCATCGAGAGAAAGCTAAAATTGAGTGAAACACAAGTGGTTAAATAACTAATCTTGACTGTAAACACATAAGGGAGTGTATGAGAAAAACCAATTTGTTTTTGTTCCTAACAAATTTTGCAGGTTTAAAACATGAGTAGTGGAGGAGATAATGCTAAAAGCGATATCAAGTTGTTTATAAAGGCTGTCCAAGACCAGTTCAAGCTTCTAAACATCAGGTTAGATAATTTAGAGTCCCTATCCAATCCTAGATCCTCTAAAAAACACATGGTTGAGGAGGAGGAGGGAGCGAATGATTCTTATTATGATAAGAGTAATTCTGAAAAAGGTAAAAGGTAGTTGCAAAATGAGATAGCAATTTGGGTAGTATTCAAATGAAAATCCCTACCTTTTAAGGGAAAAATAACCCTGAATTATACTTCGAGTAGGAGAGAAAGGTAGAACATGTTTTGATTATCATAATTACTCTGAAGAGAAGAAGGTTAAACTAGCAAAGTTAAGTTCACAGATTATACTAGTATTTGGTGGGATTAGTTTATGATTAATAGGAATAGGAATGGTGAGCCACTTGTTCGATCATAGGAAGAAATGAAGCTAGTGATGAGAAAGAAGTTCATACCTAGCCATTACTATAAGGACTTGTATAAAAAGTTGGAGGTGCTAACTCAAGGATCCATGAATGTAGAGGATTACTACAAGGAGATGGAGATAGACATGATTAAAGCCAATATATAGGAAGACTGTGAGGCAACTACGGCTAGATACATTGATGGCTTAAATAAAGAGATAGTTGATATGGTAGAATTGCATCATTATGTGCAGATGGAGAATTATTGTATAAAACTAACAAGGTGGATAGGTAATTAAAGTCTAAGGGCATTTCCAACTATGGTATGGAAGTTAAATTGGAAAAACAATAAAGCTGCATCAAAACCTAAAGAAGATGCAAAATTAAAAGATTCAGTTGCTATTTTTAAAGGTAAAATCAAAACTAAATCATCTTCCAAATCACATAATGTTAAGTGTTTCAGGTATCAAGGGTTTAGGATGTTGCTTCTCGATGTCCTAATAAAAGGACTATGATTGTTATGGATAATGGTGACATAGAAAGTGTAAGTTTAAATGACGATGAAATGCCATCATTGGAGGATTGTAGTGATTTTAACATTAAAGAACCTATGCATGGAGATATACTCATTATTAGGTTCGTTTTTAATATACAGCTTAAGGAAGATAGTGATAAGGTACAATGTGAGCACATCTTTTGTACTAGGTGCCATGTGAACAACAAGGTATGTAGCATGATTATTGATAGTCATAGTTGCACAAACGTTGCTAGTACTTTGATGGTTGAAAAGCTAAATCTACCTATATTAAAGCACCCAAGATAGTATAAGTTACAATGGTTGAATGATTATGGAGAAGTTAAGGTGATAAAGCAAGTGTTAGTTGCATTCTTTATTGGCAACTAGAAGGATAAGGTTCTTTATGATGTGGCACCAATGCATGCTAGTCATCTACTCTTAGGGCATCCATGGCAGTTCGATAAGAAGGTTACTTATGGTGGGTATAAGAATAATATAGTTTTGTAATAGGTAATCGAGTTATTATATTAACTCCTTTTAAACCATTTGAGGCATATGAGGATCAAATTATTATAGCTAAAGAGTGCAAGATGAAGGAAAAGAAAATGAGTGCACAAGAAAAAGAAATAAGTGATATAAGAAGTAAGTGTGTTAAAAAGAGTAAAACAAGCGGAGCAATATGGAATGAGGGGAAAATTTTAGAATGTAGATAGCAAAATAAAAAAAAAAAGAGAGTTAGTGCTTTTGAAAAAAAAAAAAGTGGGATTAAGAGTGCTAAGTTGGCAAGGCAGCAACTACTTGTACTTTTTGTACAAGGATGTTTATTTCTCAACTAACAATCTTAACGCTTCTTTGCCTAGTGTAGCTATTTCTTCGTTATAGGAATTTGTAGATTCATTTCTCGAGGAAATACCACATGGATTAGCTCTTTTGAAAGGTATTGAGCATTAAATAGACTTCATTATCGGTTCATTAATCCCTAATAGACTAGCCTATAGAGTAAATCCTAAGGAGAAAATAAAGATTCAAAGGCAAATAGATAAGTTTAATGCAAAAAGGATTCACAAGAGAGAGCCTTAGCCCACATTTAGTTCTTCAATTTTGGTGCCAAAGAAAGATGGAACATGGTGCATATGTGTTGGTTGCCAAGGCATCAATAAAATCATTGTAAAGTACAGACATCCTATTCCTAAGTTAGATGATATACTTGATGAATTGTATGGTTCGTGTGTGTTTTCTAAAATTGATTTAAAGAATGGCTATTATCAAATTTGCATGAAAGAAGATGATGAATGGAAAATTGCTTTTAAGACAAAATATGGTTTATATGAATGGTTAGTGATGCTGTTCGGTTTAACTAATGCACCAAGCATCTTTATGAGATTAATGAATCATGTTTTGCATTTTTTCATTGGGAATTTGTTATGGTTTACTTTGATGATATTTTAGTATATACTGAAAATTTAGATCATCATGTTAAACATTTGTATGCTGTTTGTTATGCTTTAAAGGAGCATATATTGTATCTAATCTTAAAAAATGTGCATTTTGCATGGAATCCATTATTTTTCTTGGTTTTGTTGTGAGTTTACATGGAATAAGTGTAGATGAAGGTAAGGTTAAGGCAATTAAGGGCTACCCAACACCTAAGAATGCGAATAAGGTAAAGAGTTTTCATGGTTTAGCAAGTTCTTATATAAGGTTCATGAAAGACTTTAGTTCTATTACAGCCCTTTAAATGAACTTGTTAAAAAGAATGTTGTGTTTAAATAAGATAATATGCATGAGAAAGTTTTTAATACATTGAAAGATAAATTGATTAATGCACATTTGCTATGTTTGCCTAATTTTGATAAAGTTTTTAAGGCTGAATGTGATGCATCTGGAATTGGTATAGGAGCTATTTTGATGCAGGACTCTAAATCGATTACTTATTTTAGTGAAAAGCTTAGTGGGGCAGAATTAAACTATCCTACTTATGACAAAGAGCTGTATGCATTAGTAAGAACTCTACAAACATGGTAGCATTATTTATGGCTAAATAAATTCATAATGTATTTTGATCATGAGAGCCTGAAGTATTTAAAATCCCAAGGTAAGCGTAATAAGAGGAATGCCAAATGGTTAGAATTTGTTGAGACATTTCTTTATCTGATTAAGCATAAGAGTGGAAAGAAAAACATTGTAACTGATACATTGTCTAAAAAGTATGTATTGCTTATTTCATTGCAAACTAAATTACTTGGTTTTAAATTTATTAAAGATTTGTATATTAATGATGTCGATTTTAGCCAAGTATGGAATGCATGTTCTAAGTGCGCATATGGTGAGTATTATAGGCATTATGGATTCTTGTTTAAGAAAGATAAATTACGTGTGCCTATATGTTCCTTATGTGAAATGCTAGTTAGAGAGACTCATAGAGGCGGTCTGATGCGGCATTTTGGTGAGCAAAAGACTTTAGATATGTTGCATGAACATTTTTTTTGGATTAACTTGAAACATGATGTGCAATATGTTTGTCATAAGTATATAACATATAAACAAGCAAAATGTAAAGTAATGCCATGTGGTTTATATACACCTTTACTTGTGCCTAATCAACCTTTGATGGATATATCGATGGATTTTGTGTTGGCATTGCCTATGTCTCAAAGTGGTAAGGATAATATATTTGTTGTTGTTGATAGGTTTAGTAAGATGGCGCATTATATTGCACGTTCAAAAACTAATGATGCAACACATATTGCTGATCTGTTCTTTAAAGAAATAGTATGTTTACATTGATTGCCTAGAACAATACTAAGTGATAGGGATGTTAAGTTCTTAAGTTATTTTTGGCATACCTTATGGAATAATTAGAAATTAAACTCTTGTTTTCTACTAGTGCAGATCCTCAAATGGATAGACAAATTAAAGTAGTTAATAGGAGACTTACGACTTTGTTACATGCTATTATTCAAAAAAACCTAGAACAATGGGAGAGGAGTTTACCGCATATTGAGTTTGCATATAATAAGACTATTCATTCTATTAGTTTTATTTTCTTTTAAAGTTGTGTATGACTTTAATCCTTTAACACCTTTGGATATTTTACTGCTGCCTACTACTGACCTTGCAAATTTGGATGGTAAGAATAAGGAAGATTTTGTTAGGGATTTACATGCCAAAGTTTAAGCTAACATAGACAAGCAAAACGAGCAATATGCAAGGCAAGCAAATAAAAGGCATATTAAAGTCATTTTCAAACATGAAGATTGGTTTTGGTTCATTTGCATAAGTATAAGTTTCCCACTCATAGGAAATCTGAGTCGTATCCTTAAGGTGATAGACCTTTTCAAGTGTTAGAAAAGATCAATGACGATGCCTACAAGCTAGATTTGCCAAACAGCTATGGTAATATGAGTGCTACCTCTAGCGTTACTAATTTCTCTTTGTATGATGTAAGTGATTCGAGGATGAATCCTTTTGAGGAGAGAGAGAATGATGGAGATCAACTTGCATAAACAACTATTTCCAACCATTCTTTTGATTGCGAGGAATTGGAGGTCTAATGACTGGGGCAAAGTCTAAATGCATGAAGCAAGCTTTCTAAGGATTAATCATGGAAATGCAAGCAAAGTAGGCTACTCAAGATAAATCAAATGCATTGCTAAGATTTATCACTTTTCTACATTGTATTGAGGCTAAAAAAGGTAAAGAATAAAGCTTAGAGCCCAATTCGCATGTCCAAGATGAATGGAGCCCAATTTGTATGTATTCATGGCCCTATAGTTTAGGATTTTAGATTTTCATTTTTTTAATAAGAATTTGACTTCTTAATTTTTAATTTGTTTAGATAATTTCTAATCAGATTATAGTAAGGAGTAGACTTTATCCTTATCAATTAGGATTATGTTTAGGATTTTAAGTTATTTAGATATGTCTTAATCAGATTTGAATAAAAAATAGACTTTTCCTCATTGATTAAGATTCTCTTTGTTTAGTTAGAACTCTATAGATTTGAGATTTATATAAGGCTATCTCATTCATGCAATTCAGTAGATTTGAGTAGAAAAAAAATATCTTGAGAATTTCTTCACTTTGTAAGAACTTCTTCTTTATTCTTTAAACAAGATCACATATTGATCTTATCAAGGTAACTTGTGTTGATCAAGATTCTTATAACTTTGTTTCTAATCAGTAGGTTTGATTGAGGTCAAGTTTTCTTTGCTTGATTTTTAAGAAGATCATAGGGGTCTAATTCCATCCAATCAAGTTCTAGGTTGTGTTTTCATCCCAAGGTTCGCATTACTTTTTTTCCACCATTTTTCTTAGAATAAAAGCTCGTCCGCCAAAGGAGACGAACTTGGATTTCTGTAGTTATATTTTTTCTTTTGGGATTTGGCATCATCAACACATTCTTCTTATTAGGATACACAATATTGATACTTTGGTTTCACTAGAAATGCTATTCTTTTTGACAAATTTTTGTAGAATTAAGGTTCGTCTGCCAAAAGAGATAAATATGGACTTTTGCAATTATATCTATTCTTCTCATGGTTAGGATCATAAATGCATTCTCTTTACTAGGATACATAATATTTATGGTTTGCTTTTGCTAGAAAGGCTTTTATTTCTACCATTTTATGTAGAATCAAAGTTCATCCACAAAAAGAGACAAACAAGAAAAGCATTTATTTCCACCATTTATTTCCATTATTTTCGTTAGAATCCTAGCTCGTTAGCCAAAATGGATGAACATGGATTCTCATAATTATATCCATTATTTTTGTGACTGGGCATGGTAAATACATTCTCCTTATTTGGATACATGATACTAAAGCTTCGATTTTGTAGCAAAATCTTTTTTTCTTCCATTTTTCGTAGAGTCATAGTTCATCCACCAAAAGAGATGAACATGGATTTTCGTATTTGTATCCATTCTTTTCATCATTAGGCATCATAAATACATTCTCCTCATTAGGATACGTGATATTCATTCTGCAAGAAAGGCTTTTTTTTCTACCATTTTTTGTGGATTCAGAGTGCGTTTGCCAAAAGAGATGAACTCAAATTTTCATAATTATATGCATTCTTTTCATGATTCGCATCATAGACACATTCTTTGATTGATATATACAAAATCAATGCTTTGGTTTTATAATAAATGCTTTTCATTTCACCAATTTTTGTAGAATCAAAGTTTGTTCACCAAAAGAGATGACCTTAGATTTTCATAATATATCCTATGTTTTCATGTTAAGCATCATAAATACTTTCTCCTCATTGGAATACAGGATGTTGATCTTGAAGACATGGTATATATGGCTATAAAAGTGGAGAGCTAACTTAAGTTTAAAGAGGTGTACAAGTATACTTTATTATATACTTCTTCTTGACTGAGACTTTTTTTTCATGACGTGATGAGAACAAGAAAGTATAGATTCTTGACTTATGATATAGTGAAAGGGACCATAAGATGAATCATTCATCTTATTGGTCTCGGATGACCATCACAAAATAGCCAACACTTGGAGTCACCACCAATCATTTTAGGCTAGGCATAATTGAATGCCTATTGAAACCTATGTCTTTAGTTATGAAACTCAAAACAGTGTTTTTGTGGTCTACATAGTACAAAGATTCACCATTTGGGTTCAAGATTTGGTTATGCATGATAAGGCAAGAACCTATTCATGATGCCTGAAATCGATACCTTACTAGTTATGTCTTATGTCAGTTTTGATTCTTTCGATCTTAACTTGTCACTATTTCGATATAACCCCCTTTTAATGTATGAATTTTATAAAAATACAAATCCAAGTTTTGATGAAAAGATTTAACCTTATACACACCCTGAAGAGATAGGGAGTATAAAGATTTTCAATAAAAATGACCTTTGGGTTTTACTTTGAAAAATTGAATATTCTACTTTAGGCATTGGAGAGATACCCACGTGGAATATTACCTTTAGTTTTACTTGAAATGTTTTGAAAACATGCATGCAAATAATCATCACGAAGAAATCATGTTAGTACGGTAACAAATGAAGTAACATAACATCGACCATTCAATGTAATGATAAAGGGAAGAGAAAGACTATTGGAATTTATCTTGCAATTAGCATCGATTATCTGAGAATAACCAAATCGACAATTTTTAAGACGCATCTAGGTCCCTTCATTGAACAAGGATTTTTTTTTTAAAAAAAAATAGGCTTAACTCTTGGCACATTCATGGAAGTTCGAGAAGGAGAAAAATTTAATTATAGTTGAATGACAGGGTTGGAGTGTCCCCCGAAAAGATGGGATTAGAGTATCCTCATAGATAACGAATAATTTTGACAAAGGAAGATTTTTAAATCTTGACAATTTTGGAAAGCGAGGTTGGAATATCTTCTCGGAAGGTCAAGGTTGGAGTATCCTCAAAAGTGACATTATCTGACACTCTTTAAATAAGTTAAGTTGAAAAACTTAAGTTGATGAAACTTTGTGATTTAGGAAATGTGTGAGCATTTTGACGATTTTTGGCAAAAGAAATTATTGTAAACGAGGATGGTAAAGATGTAAAAAAAATATATTTATGCCTTGATACCAGCTTGTGGAAGGTCGAAGCATGTTCTCAAGTCTGATCAAGTTGATATAGCGACATTCAAATGTCTCAAGATGAAATTCAGGAAAACAACTTAATTTTGACCATGACCAAGAACAGGGGGCAGCATTGCACGATCCCACTTTCTGAATTTATTCTGGATTGGTTTGAGGCTTTAGAAGATGGACAAGATACTGTCAGAAAGGTAACTTGACGAGGGTCAATCTAAAAATATTTCTAATATCCTAAAAAATCACTTTCTAGGGAAATAAATTTTTAAATTTGGGTCAATTATGCTACTGACAGAGCATGCGAGGAAAAGGGTGTGTCAAAATTCAAAAAATCATTTCGTACTCATTTGGTATCAAAAAATTGCAAATAATACCTTTCCAGGAAGGGAATTTCATAAACTTTTTAGGAAAAATGTTGAACAAATTTGGAAAAATCTTTTAGTAGGCCTAAAGTGCCTATCTAGAATGCACTTTGTTAACTCTAGGGATTCCAGACAGTCTAGGTTTGAAAAATCCTAACTCTTTCATCTGGACTGATTCGGGGGTGAACAAGACCTTGTTTTAAAGATATTTTGACACACTTTCAGAGCAAAATATTATAATATTCATGAAAAATTGTTTAGGATTTTAAATTGATTGTTCAATTTGTAACAGTGATGCTGCCAGCTAGGGACAAAGCAAAGTAGAGGATATTTCTTATCTTTTCTATGTTTACGGGTCCGAACTAGAGTCATCAACATTCGAACATCCATGACTGAAGGGAATGAGTGGCATGAGTGTCACAAACTCATTTGCACAGCCTCAAAGTAATTTGGGATGATAAAACAGTCCATTGATCATACCACTCAAGGTTTTGACTCAAAAACAAGGCACAAACATTTAGGGAACAAGTGCAAGGCCATTTTTGTTGGAAAATCATAAGTTTTGAGCTCGTTTAATCAAGATTACAGATCTGGAAAACCTTATCTTCCTCAAGATTTTTTAGTTAACTTTAAGGAAAATGCTAAGTTCATGCTACTCCTCATTGGTTGAGGGTAGCATGCTTGGCTTAGGGAGGTTTAAAAATTAATATATTTTTTCACAACCATCAAACATGCACTTTGACAAAAAGAAGACAACAAACATACAAGGGGATGGCACATAACATGAATGGGGATGCTAACTTTACCAATGGTCTAGACAAAGAAAGTGTTATGCACTTTGACAAGAAAATGTTATGGATGCTGAAAATGACAATGACTCATGTGAAGATGAAAGCTAATGTATAAATAAGCTTGAAATATGTTAGGCTAAGGATTCATACATGGATTAATCATAACAAGATGCATAGATATGGCATAAAATGTAGAAGCAAGAGCTATCAAAATAGTAAGGATGAAATAAGACATTTTGCACATCAAAGGGGCATTAAGGCATCCAATCCTAAACTACCACAACCAAAAGCCACAATAATGCATGAGAATCCTAAAAGGGTGATGGAAACATGGAGAGCTTACTAAAATGATGAAGATGCTAAAAAACAAAAAATGAAGGTACTAAAGTAAGAAGTTATACCAATAAAACTTCAATTTTGACCAAATAATTGGAGCAATAGAGATGGCTTGAATTTCTCTCTTTTCTTTGTCGTTAATAAGCAAGAAAAAGAAAAAAATAATGAGGTTTTGGTTCTGACATGATAAAGGTGTTTTCAGAATGTGTAATGGTTGAGAGTAAGTGTTTTTAGGCTGCTTTTGGGTGCTAAATGAAGAGCTACAGGATTTGGTTTTCTTGATGTGTGAATGTGTTTTGGAAGCTAAAAATGAGCTGGAATCTCCCCCAAAATCTCAGCTGAGATATAAGTGGTCTATTTATACCAGCATTTTGGAGCCAAATTGAAGGTGTTTTTGGTCATTTCTCAAAGCAAACAAAGTAATGCTAGCTTGATGGCTTAGAGTGGCTATAGGGAGCAACTTACTGCCAATGTGATGGACATAGGGTGGCTAGTTTAAATGCTGAAATGATTTTCTAGCAAATAGGGTGACTGATGGTGATCTTGGTTAACAAAATAGGGAAGACTAGGGTGATCTTGTGACATTGGCCTTTTTTATCTAATTTAAACTTCAAAAATGTTCTAATTAATTCAAAAGTCCAAATTCATAATCTGATATGGGTTTTGATCTTTCCTGATGCAAAGAATGAGTAAAAATTAAGTTTTGGAGGAATGGTGGAAGAGTAAAAAATTCTCGAACCATGGAAATTGGCCTGCATGTATTGATACATTGCAGAATGTATCGATACATTTGGTCAAAAAACCTTGAGTGTATCGATACAATGAACATTGTATGGATACAGTGATCATTGCATCGATACTATGAACCATTGTATCAATTTAATGCTTCATTGTATCGATACATGTTGATATGTATTAATGCATTTCTTTACATAATGCATGTTTTGGTCTTGGCGTGGCCTAGTATTGATACATAAGCTCATGTATCAATACATTTACATGTTATATTGATACAAATAGTGATATTTCAAATTTTTGGATCATTGGAGCATTGTATCGATATATTCAAGCAAAATTATGAATTTTCACATATATTTTATCCCTGGACACCTTGAACTATGTTCTTTGATGCCACATCTTTGCATTTATCCTTGATATGATCCATAAGCCTTCTTGACCTCCTCAAAAATACTTTGCATTTATCATTGTCCCCTCTCATGTCCATACCGCAGGTTGCTAAAAAAATAGCCCAAACAAAATAAGGTGTCTGTAAATGAATTTGAGTAAAACTAAAGGAAGACAAAGATAAAAATAAAGGCAAGATGGTCAATAATAAAAAAGGCACCAACTTCTCCTAATTTAATAGATATCATGATACTAAGTGCTTTAGATATTTGGAATAGGTCATATCACTTTTTAAGGTCTTAACAAAAGAGTTATGGTCATGAGAGCTAATGGCATAATTGTGACTGATGATGAAAGTAAGAAGGATTCTTCATCTTTATCAAAAGAAAAAAATGGCATGGAGTATGCAATCTAAGAAGAAGCCTTAGTAGTTAGGCATGTTTTGAATATTCAAATGAAAGAGGATGGAGATGAAGAGCAACGTAAGAACATCTTCCATACTCATTGTCACATCAACAATAAGGTATGTACTTTGCTCATTGATAGAGGAGTTGTACCAATGTAGCTAGTACTACTTTAGTGGAGAAATTAGGATTGCAATGCACGAGACATCCTCGGCCATATAAGCTACAATGGCTAAATGAATAGAAGGAGGTTAAAAAGAATAAATTGTCTCCTTTTCAATCAGGAAATATGCTGATTAGGTGTTATATGATGTTGTTCCTATGCATGCAAGTCATATCTTATTAGAAAGGCCATGGCAATATGATAGTCATGTTATCAATGATGGTTTCAAGAGTACGTACTCTTTTCAAAAGGATAGTGTATATGTAACACTTACTCTAATGACACCCAAAGAGGTGTATGAATATCAAAATAAACAGAGAGGGAACCAGAGTAAAATCATGCATAAAGAAAAAAAGAGTGTGAATGGTGAGAAAAACAAGAAAAATAAGAGCAAAAATAGAAAGAGAGTGTTAGAAAAGCAGATTAGAATGATAAAGCAATAAGAGAACCTAACAGAAAAAAGTGAAAAATAAAAGCTTGTATGTAAAAGAGAGGGAGTGCAAAATTGTGTTTTATGCTAAGAAAACCATTGATTATACTTATGTACAAGGAGGCTTATTTGAACACTAGTGATCTTAACCCTTTATTGTCCAATGTTGCTATTTCTTTGTTACAAGAATATGAAGATGTCTTCCTAGAAGAAGTTCCAAAAGGATTATCACCAATTAGAAGAATTGAACATCAAATTGATTTCATCCCTGGTGTAGTAATTCCTTATCATCTGGCATATAAGAGCAATCCTCAAGAGACAAAAGAACTCCAAAGGTAAGTTGAAGAGCTATGGCAATGGGGCATGTAAGAGAAAGCATGAGTCTATGTGTAGTGCCTATATTATTAGTTCTAAACAAAGATGGAACTTGGAGGATGTGCATGGATTGTAGGGCTGTCAATACAATCATTATAAAGTATCATCACACTATTTCGAGATTAAATGATATGCTAGATAAGTTGTATAGTTCTTGCATATTTTTTAAAATTGATTTGAAAAGTGGATACCATCAGATTCTATTGAACCTAGGTTATGAGTGCAAAACTACCTTTAAGACTAAACATGGGTTATATGAGTGGTTACTCATGCCATTTGGTCTTACTAATGCACCTAGTACATTCATGAGATTGATGTATCATATTTTGCATGCATTCATTAGCAGGTTCATTGTTGTATATTGTGATAACATTCTATACAACAAGAGTTTAGATGAACATATAAATTAGTTGAAATGTGTGCTAGATGTTTTTAAGAAGGAAAAGTTGTTTGCTAATATGAAAAAAATGCTATTTTTGCATGGAAAAAGTTATTTTTCTCAAATTTATTTTAAGTGCAAAAGGCATCAAAGTTGATCCAAATAAGATAAAGGTAATTAGGGAGTGGCCGATACCCAAATTTGTGACTAAAGTAAAGAGTTTCCATAGGTTGGCCAGCTCCTATGAACGTTTTGTGAGGGATTTTAGTACCATTGCTTCACCCTTAATAGAAGTGATTGAGAAGCATGTGAACTTCAGATAGGGATAGGAATAAGAAAAAGCTTTTAATTTGTTGAAAGATAAATTATTTTTTGCGCATTTCTTACAATTGCCTAATTTCAATAAAACTTTTGAGATTGAATGTGATGCTTCAAGGGTAGGTATTGGTGTTATCTTGATACAAAAAAAACACCCATATCATTTTGTAGTGAGAAACTTAGTAGAGCCACTTTAAGCTACTTAGCATATGACAATGAGTTGTATGCATTCATGAGGGCTCTAGAGAACTGGCAACATTACCTTTGGCCTAAAGAATTTGTCATTCACTTTGATCATGAATCCTTAAAGCACTTAAAAGATCAAGTAAACTAAACTGCCGCCACACAAGTAGGTAGAGTTCATTAAGACATTTTCTTACATCATTCAGTACAAACAAGGGAAGGACAATGTCGCAGCTAGTGTTTTGTCATGTAGGATGCCCAAATATCTACACTTTGTGCAAAGTTATTGGAATTTGAGTATATCAAAGAATTAAATGTAAAGGATCATGATTTTGCAAATGTGAAAGATTTTGCTTTTGGCAAAATTTATAGGCATAATGGTTATTTGTTTAAGAAGAATAGAGTTTATGTGCCTTCTTGTTCTTTGAGAGAATTACTAGTGCATGAGTCTCATAGTGGCAAATTAATGGGGCATTTTAGGATTCATAAGACATTAGCTATATTGTAAGAACATTTTTATTGGACATAAATGCGTAGGGATGTTGAGAGATTGTGTTCTCATTGTATTTCATGCAGACAAGCCAAGTTTAGGACATTACCTCATGGCTTATACACCCTACTTCCTGCACTTAATGGATCGTGGATAGTAATGGACTTCATTTTAGGGTTGCCTAGAACTAAGAGAGGAATGGATTCAATATTTTTGGTTGTTGTAGGTTTTCTAAGATGGTTAATTTCATTCTTTCCCATAAAATGGATGATGCCATAATCATAGCTAATTTGTTCTTTCAAGACATTGTTTGTTTGCATGGGATTCCTAGGACAATTATGAGTGATTGGCATGTTAAATTTCTTAGTCATTTTTAGAGAATGTTATAGGGAAAATTAGGAACTAAGTTATTATTTTTCACCACTTCTTATCCCTAAACTAATACCAAACCGAAGTAGTAAATCCAACCTTAAAAACTTTGCTACGGTCTATCTTTCAAAAGAATTTGAAAACTTAGGAAGATTTTATTCCTCTTGTTTAGTTCGCTTATAATTATTTTGTGCATTTTTCCACTGGTTATTCTTCTTTTGAGATTGTTTATGGTTTTAATCCTTTGACTCCATTGGATTTGATGCCTTTACCTGTGAATGAGATAGCTAGCTTAAATGAAAAGAGAAAGGTTGATTTGGTGAAATAGATCCATGAATAAGCATGACAGCACATTGAAAAGAAGAATGAAAAGAGCATTGCCCAAGCTAATAAGGGACGTTGACTTGTTACATTTAAACCTAGAGATTGGGCATAGGTTCACATGAAGAAAGAGAGGTTTCCAACACAAAGGACATCCAAGTTGCAATCGTATAGAAATGAACCTTTCCAAGTCTTGGAAAAGATTAATGACAATGCTTATAAGTTAGATTTGCCAGGTGAGTATCAAGTGAGTTCCATGTTTAATGCCTTTGATCTTTTTCCTTTTGATGTAGGTG
Source organism: Adansonia grandidieri (assembly GCA_038382065.1). NCBI lineage: Eukaryota > Viridiplantae > Streptophyta > Magnoliopsida > Malvales > Malvaceae > Adansonia > Adansonia grandidieri. The sequence continues at coordinate 11,900,505 of JBBYHK010000005.1, forward strand.
CTGATTCGAGGATGAATTTTTTTAAGGAACGAAGGAATGTTGTGATCCAGCCAGTGCAAGACAACATGAAGGATATTCTAAAGGATAACATAGATGATGTTCTAAAGGACTTCCAAGTATGAAGTGGAACTCTCACATGAGCTCAAGCTAAAACAATTACAAAAAGTTATGCAAGGATTGATCAAGAAGCTAAAGATAGATATGGTGTGGATATGGACTTTGAAGAGGAAGTGGGCATCAATTAGCCACATTTAATTAACATGCTTTAAGCTTATGAGCAAGTTATTAAAAGATTAGGCCAAATGCTGATATTTAGGCTTATCTTTTGTTTACTTATGGGCTAAACCTTTTTAATAAGTGGCACTTGCCTATCACATGTTAGTTTAATTATTTTAAGTACTTATATCAAAGGGCCCATGATTAGGGCACTATTTATTAGGCATAAGGCTTTGTTTTCACATTTTAATTAGCCATCTAAAGGCCTATACGAGTTTCACTTGCCAGAATGTCTTAAGGTTTATCTTTTAGCTATAAATAGTCTGTTGCAAATTATAAAACTGGTTATCAGTTTTTTCTTTGGATGATTAATAAAAATAGTCTTCTTGGTGAGGCAAAATTCTTTGAGGAGTTCTTTGAACTCTAGTAGAACTTATCAAGGTTAGTTTAAACTTGTGGCATTTAACTTTTGATATTCTTGGCTTGCAATTGATACTAAAGCATTGGGTAAAATTTTGAATTCCTTTGGTACTCTTCGTTTATGTTTTGTATTTAAATTGTCGGGTCAATAATCCTATTTTTATTTCTTATTATTTTTTTAGGTTTCTAGTCTTTGATCCAAATTGTTATTCGATGGTTTTAGGACATCTTTCTTTGGGTTTTCGCATTATTTGGCATTAGAGGTTTTTGGGATTGGGCATCGTATCCATTTTTTTAAGGATTGGGAATCATAAATATATTCTCCTCATTGGGATACAAAATATTAATGCTTTGATTTTGCAAGAAATGCTTTTCATTCCACCAATTTCTATAGAATCAAAGTTCATCGACAAAAAAAGATGAACAATGATTTTGGTAATTATATCCTTCCTTTTCATTTTTTTCATGATTGGCATCATAAATACATTCTCCTCATTAGGATGCCCGATATTGATGTTTCAGTTTAACAAGAAAAGCTTTTCTTTCCACCATTTTCCTTACAATCATAGTTTGTCCGCCAAAAGAGGCGAAGATAGATTCTCGTAATTATATCCATTCTTTTCATGAATGGGCATTACAAATACATTCTCTTCGTTGGGATACAAAATATTGATGCTTTAATTTAGTAGGAAATTTTTTTCTACAATTTTCTATAGAATCAAAGCTCATTTGCCAAAAGACTCGAGCATAGACTTTCATAGTTATATCCTTTTTTTATGATTAGGCATCATAAACACATTCTCCTCATTACGATATATGATATTGATACTTTGGCTTCGCAAGAAAAGCTTTTCTTTCTACCATTTTCTATAGAATCAAAGTTAATTCACTAAAAGAGATAAACTTAGGTTTTCATAATTATATCCTTTCTTTTCAAGATTGTGCATCATAAACACATTTTCTTTATTGTGATACATGATATTGCTGCTTTGGTTTTGCAAGAAAAGCTTTTCTCTCAACCATTTTTTGTAGAATCAAAGTTCATCTACCAAAAAGATAAACATGATTTTTCGCGATTATATCCATTCTTTTCCTACTTGGGCATCACAAAAACATTCTTCTCATTGGTATACACGATATTGATGCTTTGGTTTCATAAGAAAAGCTTTTCATTCCACTAATTTCTATAGAATGAAAGTTTGTCCACCAAAAGTGACAGACATTGATTTTGGAGTTATGTTCTTTTTCTTGTGATTTGGCATCATAAATACATTCACCTCATTGAGATACATAATATTAATACTTTGGTTTAACAAGAAAAGCTTTTCTCTCAACCATTTTCCATAGAATCATAGTTTATCTACCAAAAGAGATGAACTTGGATTCTCATAATTATATCCATTCTTTTCATGATTGGGCATCATAAATACATTTTTCTTATTGGGATGCACGATATTGAAGCTGTGGTTTCACAAGGAAAGTTTTTTTCTACCACTTTCTATAGAATTAAAGTTTGTCCACCATAAGAGACGAATGTGGATTTTCATAATTATATCCATTCTTTTCATAATTGGGCATTGTAAATACATTCTTCTCATTAGGATACAAGATAATGATGCTTTGGTTTCAAAGGAAAAGCTTTTTTTCCACCACTTTTCATAGAATCAAAGTTCACCCATAAAAAGAGACAAACAATGATTTTGTAATTATATTATTTATTCTCAAGATTGGCAACATAAACACATTCTTCTCATTAGGATACACGATATCGATGCCTCAATTTAACAAGAAAAGCTTTTCTTTTGACTATTTTCCTTATAATTATTGTTTGTTTGCCAAGTGAGATGAAGATGGATTCTTGTAATTATATCCATTCTTTTCATGATTTGGCATCACAAATACATTCTCCTTAGTGGGCTACATGATATTAATGCTTCAGTTTCACAGGAAAAGCCTTTCCTTCCACCATTTCCCATAGAATCAAATTTTGTCTGCCAAAAAAGACAATCATGGAATTTCATAGTTATATCCATTCTTTTCATGATTGTGCATCATAAATACATTCTTCTCTTAGGATATATGATATTAATGCTTTGGTTTCAGAAGAAAAGCTTTTTTTCTACCATTTTTCATAAAATCAATGTTCATCCACCAAAAGAGATGAATATGGATTTTTGTAATTATATCCATTTTTTACATGATTGGGAATCATAAAAGCATTCTCCTCATAGCTATACTTGACATTAATGCTTTGGTTTTATGCTATTCAAGCTTTTCATTCCACTAATTTTCATAGAATCAAAGTTCATCCGCCAAAAATTTTCTTTGCTTTTTAGGAAAAGCTTTTCTTTCTACCATTTTCTATAGAATCAAAGTTTGTTTACCAAAAGAGATGAGCATGGATTTTTATAATTATATCCATTATTTTTGTGATTGGCATCATAAAAACATTATGCTTATTGGTATATGCGATATTAATGCTTTGGTTTCACAATAAAACTTTTCATTCTACCAATATTTGTATAATTAAAATTCATCTGCAGGCAAACTTTGATTTTCATAATTATATCCATTTTTTTTATGATTACACATCATAACACATTCTCCTCATAGGGATACATGATATTAATGCTTTCGTTTCACAAGAGATGCTTTTCTTTCCAACATTTTTAGTCAAATCAAAGTTCATTCACCAAAAAGATGAACATGGATTTTTGTAATTATATCCATTATTTTCTTGATGTTGCATTAAAAACATATTCTCCTTAGTGGGATACATGATATTGATGGTTTGCTCAAGCAAGAAAGGCTTTTATTTATAGAATCAAAGTTGGTCCACGAAAATAGACTAATATGGATTTTTGTAGTTACATCCTTTTTTTTATGATTTGGCATCATAAACATATTCTCCTTATTGGGATACACGATATTGATGCTTTGGTTTAATATGAAAAGTTATTCTTTCCACCATTTTACATAGAATCATAGTTCATCCACCAAAAGGGACGAACTTGGATTCTTATAGTTATATCCAATTTTTTCATGATTAGGCATCATAAATAAATTTTCTAACTGGGATACATGATATTGAAGCTTAGATTTTGCAAGGAAAACTTTTCTTTATACCATTTTCTATAGAATCCAAGTTCATCTACCAAAAGAGACAAATGTGGATTTTCTTAATTATATCCACTCCTTTCATGATTGGGCATCATATATACATTCTTCTTATTGGGATACATGATACTAATGCTATGGTTTTGTAAAAAAAGCTTTTCTTTCCACCACTTTTCGTAGAATAAAAGTTCATATGCCAAAAGAGATGAACTCAGATTTTTGTAAATATATCCATTCCTTTCATGATTAGGCATTATAAGTGCATTCTCCTCTTGGTATATAGAAAATTGATGCTTTGGTTTTAGAAGAAAAGCTTTTCATTCCACCAATTATTGTAGGACAAAATTTCATCGGCCAAAAGAGATGAACATGCATTTTCGTTATTATATTCTATTTTTGAGATTTGGCATCACAAACACATTCTCCTCAGTGGTGTACAAGAAAAGCTTTTTTCCACCATTTTCCTTAGAATCATAGTTTGTCTACAAAAAGAGATGAACTTGGATTCTAATAATTATATCAATTCTTTTTGTGATTTGGCATCATAAACACATCATCGTCATTGGGATACACGACATTGAATCTTTGGTTTTACAACCAAACCATTCCTTTCTACCATTTTCTATCGAATCAAAGTTCATCCACCATAAGAGACGAACTATAATTTTCATAATCATATCCATTTTTTAAGGATTGGGCATTAGAAATTCATTCTCCTTATTAGGATACATAATATTGATGCTTTGGTTCAACAATTTTTGTAGAATCACGGTTCATCCGTAAAAAGAGACAAACATGGATTTTAGTAATTATATCATTTCATTTCATGATTGGTATCATAAACACATTCTCCTCATCAAGATGCACAATATTGATGCTTCAGTTTAATAAGAAAAGTTTTTCTTTCCACTATTTGCCTAGCAATCATAGTTTATTTGCCAAAAGAGGTGAAGATGGATTCTTGTAATATCCATTATTCTTGTGATTGGGCATCATAGCTACATACTCCTCATTGGGATACAAGATATTGATGGTTTGATTTTGCAAGAAAAGCTTTTCTTTCTACCAGTATCCATAGAATTAAAACTCTTTTGCCAAAAAAGATGAGCATAAATTTTCATAGTTATATCCACTTTTTCCATGATTGGGTATCATAAACATTCTCCTTATTAGGATATATGATATTGATACATTGGTTTCACAAGAAAAGCTTTTCTTTCTATGATTTTTCATAGAATCAAAGTTCTTTTGCCAAAAAAGATGAGCATATATTTTTGTAATTATATCCATTCCTTTCATGATTGGGTTTCATAAACACATTCTCCTTATTGTGATACACGGTATTGATGCTTTGGTTTTGCAAGTAAAGCTTTTCTCTCTGATATTTTTCATAGAATAAAAGTTATATCCCTTTTTCTTATGATTTGGCATCATAAATGCGTTCACCTTATTGGGATACATGATATTAATGCTTTGGTTTAATAAGAAAGGCTTTTCTCTCGACCATTTTCCATAGAATCATAGTTCATCTACCAAATGAGATGAACTAACATTTTCATAATTATATCCATTCTTTTCATGACTTGGCATCATAAATGCATTCGCCTTATTGGGATACATGATATTGAAGCTGTGGTTTCGTAAAGAAAGTTTTTCTTTTTATCGCTTTCTATAGAATGAAAGTTCTTCTGCAAAAAGAGAAAAATGTGGATTTTGATAATTATATCCATTCTTTTCATGATTGGGCATCATAAAACCATTTTTCTCATTGGGAACATGATATTAATGCTTTGATTTTGAAGAAAAGCTTTTCTTTCCATCACTTTTCATAAAATCAATGTTCGTCTGCCAAAAGAGATGGACTAGGATTTTCATAATTATGCCCATTCTTTTCATGATTGGGGATTATATTCGTAAACAAAAAATTGATGATTTAGTTTTGCAAGAAAAGCTTTTCATTTTAGTAATTTTGGTATAATCAAAGTCTATCTGCCAAAAGATACGAACATGGATTTCCATAATTGTATCATTTTTTTGTGATTTGGCATCATAAACAATTCTCCTCAATGGTATACACGATATTGAATCTTAGGTTTAACAAGAAAAGCTTTTTTTCCACTATTTTCCTTAGAATCATAGTTTTTCTGCCAAAAGATACGAATTGGATTCTCGCAATGATATCCATTCCTATCAAGATTGAGCATCATAAATACATCTTGCTCATTGGGATACATGATATTGAAGCTTTGGTTTTGCAAGAAACGCTTTCCTTTCCACTATTTTTATAAAATTAAAGTTGAGCCATGAAAAAAGACGAACTTGGATTTTTGTTATTATATCCATTTTTTTCAGGATTGGGATCATAAATACATTCTCTTTATTGGGATACACATATTAATGCTTTGATTTCACAAGAAAAGCTTTTCATTCCATTAATTTTCACAGAATCAAAGTTCGTCAACAAAAAAAGACGAACATGGATTTTAGTAATTATGTTATTTTTTTTAATGATCGACATCATAAACACATTCTCCTCATTGGGATACATGATATTAATGCTTTGGTTTAACAAGAAAAGTTTTTTTTTACCATTTTACTTATAATCTTGCTTCATTTACCAAATAAGAGAAAGATGGATTCTTGTAATTAATCCATTCTATTCATGATTAGGGATCAGAAATATTTTCTCCTAACTGGGATACACAATATTGATACTTTGGTTTACCAATTTTCATAGAATCAAAGTATATTCGCAAAAAGAAATGAACATGGATTTTAGTAATTATATCTTATCTTTTCATGATCGGCATCATAACACATTCTTCTCATTAGGATGCATGATATTGCTTCTTTGGTTTTGCAAGAAAAGTTTTCCTTTCTATCATTTTTGTAGAATTAAAGTTCATCCACGATAAAAAATGAACTTGGATTCTCATAATTATATCCATTTTTCTCATGATTGGGCATCATAATGCATTTTCTTCATTGGGATACATTATATTAAAGCTTTGGTTTTGCAAGGAAAGCTCTTCTTTCTACCATTTTCTCTAGAATCAAAGTTCATCCACCAAAAGAGATAAATGTGGATTTTCTTGATTATATCCATTCTTCTCATGATTGGGCATCATACACACATTCTTCTAATTGGGATACGTGATAATGATGCTTTGATTTTGCAAGAAAAGCTTTTCTTTCCACTACTTTTTGTAAAATAAAAGCTCATCCACCAAAAGAGGTAAACTCAAATTTTCATAGTTACATTCATTCCTTTCATGACTGGGCATCATAAACACGCTCTCCTCCTTTGTATACACAAAATTGATGCTTTAGTTTTACAAAAATAGCTTTTTATTCTACCAATTTCCATAGAATTAAAGTTCATTTGCTAAAAGAAGTGAACACAGACTTTTATAGTTGTATCCTTTTTTTGTCATTTAGCATCATAAACATATTCTCCTCATTGGTATACATGATATTGATGTTTTAGCTTAACAAGAAAAGCTTTTCTTGCACAATTTCCCTTAGAACCATAATTCATCCTCCTAAAGTGACAAACTTGGATTCTTGTAATTATATCCATTCTTATTATGATTGTGCATTATAAATATATTCTCCTCAATGGGATACACAAAAGAAAAGCTTTTCATTCCACTAATTTTTGTAGAACCAAAGTTTGTCTGCCAAAAGAGACAAACATGGATTTCCATAATTATATCTTTTCCTTTCATGATCGACATCATCAAACATTCTCCTCATTGGGATACATGATATTGATGCTTCAGTTTAACAAGAAAAGCTTTTTTTTTCACCATTTTCCTTAAAATCATAGTTCATCTGCCAAGAGAGACAAAGATGGATTCTTGGAATTATATCCATTCTTTTTATGATTGGGCATCATAAATATTGATGCTTCGATTTTGCAGGAAAAGCTTTTTCTTAGCTATTTTTTGTAGAATCAAAGCTCATTTGTCAAAAGAGGTGAACATGGATTTTCATAGTTATAACAACTCATTTCATGATTCGGCATCATAAACACAATCTTTTCATTGGGATACATGATATTGATGCTTTGTTTTCATAAAGAAAGCTTTTTGTTCTACTATTTTCTATAGAATCAAAGTTCATCCTCTAAAAGAAATAAACATGGATTTTCATAATTATATCCTTTTTTCCATAATTGGACATCATAAATACATTCTCCTTATTGGGATACATGAAATTGATGTTTTGGTTTTGTAAAAAAAGCTTTTCTTTCCAACACTTTTCATAGAATCAAAGTTCTTGTGACAAAAGAGATGAACTTGGGTTTTCATAATTATATCCATTTTTTCATGATTGGGCATTATAAACACATTCTCCTCATTTGGATACATGATATTGATGCTTCAATTTTGCAAGAAAACCTTTTCTTTCTACCATTTTCTATAGAATCAAAGGATGTTTGCCAAAAGGGATGAACATTAATTTTCATAATTATATCCATTCTTTTTCAGATTGGGCATCCAAAACAAATTCTCCTCATTGTGGTACACGATATTAATGTTTTGGTTTCACAAGAAAAAGATTTTTTTCTAACATTTGTTGTAGAATCAATATTTATCCAGCAAAAGAGACGAAGAAGGATTTTAATAATTATACCTATTTTTTTCAAAGTTAGGCATCACAAACACATTCTCCTCATTGGTATATGGGATATTGATGCTTTGGTTTTGCAAGAAATGATTTTCCTTCAAACAATTTTCATAGAATCAAAGTTCACCTAACAAAAGAGACAAACTTGGATTTTCGCAGTTATATCCATTTTTTTCGTGATTGGGTATCATAAAGACATTCTCATCTTTGGGATACATAATATTGATGGTTTACTTTCACTAGAAAAGCTTTTATTTCTAGCATTTTTTGTAGAGCTAAGGTTTATCTGCCAAAAGATATAAACATAGATTTTTATAATTATATTCTTTGCTTTCATGTTGGGCATCATAAACACATTCTCCTCATTGGGATACATGATATTGATGCCTTGGTTTAACACAAAATGCTTTTCTTTCCAAGATTTTCCTAAGATTCGTAGCTCTTACACCAAAAAAGATGAACTTGGATTCTTGTATTTATACCCATTATTTTCATGATAAGGCATCACAAATACATTTTCCTCATTAGAATACATGATATTGAAGCTTTGGTTCTGCAACAAAAGCTTTTCTTTCTACTATTTTTCATAAAATCAAAGTCCATTCACCAAAAAATACGAACATGGGTTTTTGTAATTATATCCATTTTTTCATAATTAGGCATTATAAACACATTCTCATCATCATCATTGGGATGCAAGATATTGATGCTTTGGTTTCACAAGAAAAACTTTTCTTTCTACTATTTTTCATAGAATCAAAGTTCGTCTGCCAAAGGAGACAAGCATTGATTTTTGTAATTATATCAATTCATTTCATGATTGGGTGTCATAAACACATTCTTATCATTGCGATACACGATATCGATGCTTTAGTTTTTGTGAAAAAAGCTTTTCTTTCTGTCATTTTTCTTAGAATCAAAGTTCACCCACCAAAAGAGAGGGGCATAGATTTTCATAATTATATCCACTCTTTTCCTGATTGGGCATCAAAAACACATACACAGTACTAATGTTTTGGTTTTGCAAGAAATTTTTTTTTCTACCACTTTTCATAGAATCAAAGTTACTCTGCCAAAAGAGACCAACATGGATTCATAATTATTTCTATTATGTTTAAGACTGGGCATCGTAAAAACATTAGTCACATTGGTACACACTATAATGATTCTTTGGTTTCACAAGAAAAGCTTTTTATTTCATCAATTTCCATAGAATCAAAGTTTATCTACCAAAACAAATGAACATGGGTTTTTATAACTATATACATTCTTTTTATGATTGGGCATCATAAACACATTCTCGTTATTGGGTACACGGTATTGATTCTTTAGTTTTGCAAAAAAAACTTTGCTTTCTGCTATTTTTCCTAGAATCAAAGTTTATCCACCAAAAGAGAGAGTCATGGATTTTCATAATTATATCCATTCTTTCCCTAATTGGGCATCAGAAACACATTCCCCTATTTGTGATACACAATACTAATGTTTTGGTTTTGTAGGACAAGCTTTTCTTTCTACCATTTTTTGTAGAATCAAAGTTTATTTGCCAAAAGAGAGGAACATGGGTTTTCATAATTATTTCCATCCTTTTCGTGATTGGGCATCATAAAAACATTCTTTACATGCGTACACACTATATTAATGCTTTGGTTTCACAAGAAAAACGTTTTATTCCATCAATTTCCATATCAAAGTTCATCTACCAAAATAGATGAACTTGGATTTTCATAATTATATACATTCTCTTCATGATTGGGCATCAAAACACATTCTCCTCATTAGAATACATAGTATTTATGCTTTGCTTTTGCAAGTAAACTCTACCATTTTTCATAAAATCAATGTTCACCATCCAAAAGAGACAGACATATATTTTCGTAACTATATCTATTCTTTTCATGATTGCTTGATAAAAACATTCTCCTTATTGGTATACACGACATTGATGCTTTAGTTTCACAAGAAAAGCTTTTCTTTCTACCACTTTTTTAGAATCAATGTTCATCCACCAATATAGACGAACAATAATTTTCGTAATTATGTCTATTCTTTTCTTCATTAGGCATTAGAAAAATATTCTCCTCATTAGTATGCACGATATTGATGGTTGGTTTCACAAGAAAAGCTTTTTATTCCACCAATTTTCTCAAAATCAAAGTTTATCTACCAAAAGGGATGAATGTTGGACTTTCATACTTATATCCCTCTTTTTGTGATTTTGCATCATACACACATTCTCTTCATTGGGATACATGATATTGATGCTTTGGTTTAACAAGAAAAAGTTTTTCTTTCTACCACTTTCTTTAGAATCATAGTTCATCTGCCAAAAGAGATGAACTTGGATTTTCATATTTATATCCATTCTTTTCTTGATTGTGCATCATAAATACATTCCCCTCATTGGGATACATGATATTGAAGCTTTGATTTTGCAGGAAAAGCTTTTCTTTCTTTAATTTTTTGTAGAATCAAAGTTCGTTTGCAAAAAGAGATGAACATGAATTTTCATTGTTCTATCCATTCTTTTCATTATTCGTCATCAGAAACACATTTTATTAATTGGGATATATAATATTTGAAGCTTTGGTAAGAAAAGTTTTTCTTTCCACCACTTTCTATAGAATCAAAGTTCATTCATCAAAAGATTTTAACTTTGGATTTCATAATTATATCCATTATTTTCATGATTTGGCATCATAAACACATTCTCATCATTGGGATACACGATATTGATGTTTTAGTTTTGCAGAAAAAGCTTTTATTTCTACTGTTTTTCCTAGAATTAAAATTCATCCACCAAAAGTGAAGGTCATGGATTTTCATAATTATATCCATTCTTTTCTTGATTAGGAATCAAAAATGCATTCCTCTAATTATGATACACAATACTGATGTTTTGGTTTTGCAAGAAAAGCTTTTCTTTCTACCATTTTTTGTAGAATCAAAGTTTTCTCCAAAAGGAGATGAATATGGGTTTTTATAATTATTTCCATCTTTTTCATGATTGGGCATCTTTAAAACGTTCTTCACATTGGTACAAACTATATTGATGCTTTGGTTTCACAGGAAAAGTTTTTTATTACATTAATTTCCATGGAATCAAAGTTCATTTGCCAAAACAGATGAACATGGATTTTCAAAATTATATACATTCTTTTCATGATTAGGCATCATAAACACATTTTCTTTATTAGAATAGACAGTATTGATGCTTTTGCTTTTGCAAGTAAAGCTTTTCTTTCTACCATTTTTTGTAGAATCAATGTTCATCTGCCAAAAGGGATAAACATGAATTTTCATAATTATATCTATTCTTCTCATGATTACATCATAAAAACATTCTCCTTATTGGTATACATGATATTGATGCTTTGGTTTCATGAGAAAAGCTTTTCTTTTAACCATTTTTTAGAATCAATGTTCGTCCACCAAAATAGATAAAGAATAATTTTCATAATTACATCTATTCTTTTCTTGATTGGGCATCACAAAAACATTCTCCACATTAGTACACGCGATAGATGGTTACTTTCACATGAAATGCTTTTCATTCCATGAATTTTCTCAGAATCAAAGTTTGTTTGCCAAAAGGGATGAACATGGATTTTCATATTTATATCCCTCCTTTTGTGATTTGGCATCATACATATATTCTCCTTATTGGGATACACGATACTGATGCTTTGGTTTAACAAGAAAAAGATTTTCTTTCTACCATTTTCTTTAGAATCATAGTTCATTAGCCAAAAGAGATGAACTTGGATTCTCGTATTTATATCCATTCTTTTCTTGATTGGGCATCATAAATACATTCCCTACATTGGGATACATGATATTGAAGCTTTGATTTTGTAGGAAAAGCTTTTTTTTCTTCCATTTTTCATAAAAGCAAAGTTCATTTACGAAAAGAGACAAATATTAAATTTTCCTTGTTCTATCATTTTTTTTCTTGATTGGTCATCAAAAACACATTTTACTCATTGGGATATTTGAGGATTTGGTCTTGCAAGAAAAGTTTTTTTTTCCACCACCTTCCATAGAATCAAAGTTTATTCGCCAAAAAAGATGAACTTTGGATTTCATAATCATATCCATTCTTTTCATGATTGGGCATCATCAATACATTCTAATCACTGGGATACACGTCTTTCTGCCATTTTTTCGAGAATCAAAGTTCACCCACCAAAAGCTATGGACAAGGATTTTTATAATTATATCCATTCTTTACCTGATTGGGCATCAAAAACATATTCCCCTAATTGTGATACATAGTACTGATGTTTTGGTTTTACAAGAAAAGGTTTTCCTTTTACCATTTTTCATAGAATCAAAGTTTATCTACCAAAAGAGCTGAACATGGATTTTCTTAATTATTTCCATGATTTTCATGATTGGGCATCATAGAAACATTCTTCACATTGATATATTGATGCTTTGGTTTCACAAGAAAGGCTTTTTATTCCATAAATTTCCATAGAATCAAAGTTCATATGCCAAAATTGACGAACTTAGATTTTCCTAATTATCTACATTTTTTTCATGATTTGGCATCATAAACACATTCTTCTCATTAGAATAGACAATATTGATGCTTTGCTTTTGCAAGTAACTTCAACTATTTTTCGTAGAATTAATGTTCATCTTCCAAAAGAGACAAACATGAATTCTCATAACTATATCTATTCTTTTTGTGATTGCTTCATAAAAACATTATCTTTATTAGTATGCACGATATTCATGCTCTAGTTTCACAAGGAAAGTTTTTTTTTCCATATTTTTTTAGAATCAATGTTCAACCACCAAAATAAATAAACAATAATTTTTGTAATTATATCTATTCTTTTCTTAGTTGGTCATCACAAAAACATTCTCCTCATTAGTACGCTTGATATTAATGGTTGGTTTAACAAGAAAAGCTTTTCATTTCACCAATTTTCTTAGAATCAAAGTTTTTCCACCAAAAAAGATGAACATGGATTTTCATACTTATATCCCTCCTTTTGTGAGTTGGCATCATACACATACTTTCCTTATTGAGATACACGATACTGATGCTTTAGTTAAATAGGAAAAAGGTTTGCTTTCTACTATTTTCTTTAGAATCATAGCTCATTCGCCAAAAGAGATGAACTTGGATTCTTGTATTTGTATCCATTCCTTTCTTGATTAGGCATCATAAATACATTCCTCTAATTGGGATACACAATATTGAAACTTTGATTTTATAAGAAAAGCTTTTCTTTCTTCCATTTTTTGTAGAATCAAAGTTCATCTACGAAAAGAGACGAACATGAATTTTCCTTGTTCTATCCATCTTTTTATGATTGGTCATCACAAACATATTTTATTCATTGGGATAGATGATATTGATGTTTTGGTCTTGCAAGAAAAGCATTTCTTTCCACCACTTTCCATAGAATCAAAGTTCATTCGTCAAAAGAGATGAACCTTGGATTTTGCAATTATATCCATTCTTTTCATGATTAAGCATTACAAACACATTCTCATTATTGGGATCCACGGTATTGATGCTTTGGTTTTGCAAAACAAGCTTTTCTTTTTGCTATTTTTCCAAAAATCAAAGTTCATCTAGCAAAAGAGAGGGTAATGGATTTTCATAATTATACCCATTTTTTTCTTGATTAGGCTTCAAAAACACATTCGCTTAATTGTGATACACAATACTGATGTTTTGCTTTTGGAAAAAAAGCTTTTCTTTCTACCATTTTTTGTAGAATCAAAGTTTATTTACCAAAAGTGACAAAGATGGGTTTTCATAATTATTTCCATCTATTTCAAGATTGGTCATCATAAAAACATTCTTTACATTGGTCCACACTATATTCATGCTTTGGTTTCACAAGAAAAGCTTTTTATTCCATTAATTTCCATATAATCAAAGTTTATCTGCTAAGATAGATGAACTTGGATTTTTATAATTATGTGCATTCTTTTCATGATTGGGCATCATAAACACATTTTCCTCATTAGAATAGGCAGTATTGATGCTTTGCTTTTGCAAGTAAATTTTACCATTTTTCGTAGAATCAATGTTCACCTTCCAAAAGAGACGACATGAATTTCTATAACTATATCTATTCTTTTTGTGATTGCATCATAAAAACATTATCCTTACTAGTATACAAAATATTGATGCTTTAGTTTCACAAGTAAAACTTTTCTTTCTACAATTTTTTTAGAATTAATGTTTGTCCACCAAAATAGATGAACAATAATTTTCGTAATTATATCTATTCTTTTCTTGATTGGGCATATGAAAAACATTCTCCTCATTAGTATGCACGATATTGATGGTTGGTTTTACAAGAAAAGCTTTTCATTCCACCAATTTTCTCAGAGTCAAAGTTTGTACGCCAAAAGGGATGAACATGGATTTTCATATTTATGTCCCTCTTTTTATGAGTTGGCATTATACACACAATCTCCTCATTAGGATACATGATATCGATGCTTTAGTTTGACAGGAAAAATGTTTTCTTTCTACCATTTTCTTTAGATTCATAGTTCATTCACCAACAGAAATGAACTTGGATTATCGTATTTATATCCATTCTTTTCTTGATTAGGTATCATAAATACATTCCCCTTATTGGGATACACAATATTAAAGCTTTAATTTTGGAGGAAAAGC
Organism: Adansonia grandidieri; assembly: GCA_038382065.1. Classification (NCBI taxonomy): domain Eukaryota; kingdom Viridiplantae; phylum Streptophyta; class Magnoliopsida; order Malvales; family Malvaceae; genus Adansonia; species Adansonia grandidieri. The sequence goes on from JBBYHK010000005.1 coordinate 11,915,545, forward strand.
TTTTCTTTCCCCCATTTTTTCTAAAATCAAATTTCATCCGCGAAAAGAGATGAACATGAATTTTCCTTGTTTTATCCATTCTTGCCATTATTGGTCATTGGAAACACATTTTATTCATTGGGATATATGATATTGATGCTTTGGTTTTGCAAGAAAAGCTTTTCTTTCCACCACTTTCCATAGAATTAAAGTTTATTTGCCAAAAGAGATAAAGTTTGTATTTCATAATTATATCTATTATTTTCATGATTGGGCATCATAAACATATTCTCATCATTGGAATACACGATATTGATGCTTTGGTTTTGCAAAGAAAGCTTTTCTTTTTGCTATTTTTCCTAGAATTAAAGTTCATCCACTAAAAGAGAGGGTCATGGATTTTTATAGTTATATCCATTATTTTCCTGATTGGGCATAAAAAACACATTCCCCTAATTATGATACACAATACTAACATTTTGGTTTTACAAGAAAAGTTTTTCTTTCTACCATTTTTCGTAGAATAAAAGTTTATCTGGTAAAAGAAATGAATATGGATTTTCATAATTATTTCTACCCTTTTTGTGATTGGGCATCACAATACATTCTTTACATTGGTACACAATTTATTGATGCTTCAATTTCACAAGAAAATCTTTTTATTCCATCAATTTCCATAGAATCAAAGTTCATCTACCAAAATAGATGAACATGGATTTTCATAATTATATGCATCTTTTTTGTGATTGGGCATCATAAACACATTCTCTTCATTTAATTAGATAGTTGTCATAACATACCCCAAGTTGGATCCTTATGGATGTATAGGTGTGTACGACTTAAAATAATTTTCTGACTTAGGAATGTCTTTTTGACTGAGACTTTTCCTTTGCGACATGATGAGAATGACAAACTATAGATTCTCGACTTATGACACAGTCAGAGGAACCATAAGATGAAATGCTCATCCTATTGGTCTCGGATGACCATCATGAAATAGCTAACGCTTGGAGTCCCCACCAATTATTTTGGGCTAGGGATGATTGGATGCCTATTGAAACCTATGTTTTAAGTTACGAAACTTAAAACATCGATCCTTTGGTCTACGTAGTACAAAGATTCATTGTTTGGGTTCGAGAGTTGGTTAGCACGATGAGTATGAACCTCTTTAAGACACCTGAAATCGATACCTTACTAGCTATATCTTATCTCAGTTTTGATTCTTTCGATCTTACCTCGTTACTATTTTGATATAACCTTCTTTTATTACATGAATCTTATAGAAATACAAATCTAGGTTTTGATGAAAATAATTTAATCTCATATACTCCCTAGAGAAATAGGGAATATAAAGATTTTCAATAAAAATGAACTCTGGATTTTACTTTAAAAAATAGGAATATTTCACTTTAGGCACTGGAGAGATACCCACCTAGAATATTGCCCTTATTTTTATTTGAAATGATTGGAAAACATGAATACAAATAATCATCACAAAGAAATCATGTTAGTAAGGTAATGAATGAAGTAATATAACATGGACCATTCAAAACAATGATAAAAAAAGGGATGGACAATTGAAATTTATCTCGCAATTGGCATAGATTATCTGGGAATAACCAAATCGATAATTTTTTAGATACATTTGGGTTTCTTGATTAAACGAGGTTTGTTTGACATATTCATGGAAGTCCGAGAAGGAGAAAAATTTAATTGTAGTTGA